>JAYECN010916990.1:0-39200 GCA_035222435.1 Microcambeva ribeirae | reverse complement strand
TGCTGTAGGTGACCCTGCGTGTGCAGGGGGTTGGACTAGATGATCTCTAGAGGTCCCTTCCAACCTTAAGCATTCTAGGATTCTATGAGAGGGGAGATGCAACTCTTTTACCAACTGTGAGGAAGAGCATCACTTTGAAGGGACAGTATATGCTGTAGAGTCTCCCTTCAACTTTAGTTACCTTTGACCTTCTTAGACCCCATTACTTGTAGGTAAAAGAATCAGATCTTTTCTCATAGATGTTTTCTGTTGGAGCTAGTAGAGATCAAGAGAAGCAGGACAAAACTTCATCATGTCAAAGAAGCATCTTCCCACATCAGGATTAAATGAGCACCACAAAACCTGTCTGTGGGACAAGGAAAAGACTGGCACTGAAGGCCGTAAGTCATAACTTCAAACTGATATTCAAACCTGTGCCTTCAAGGAGATGATGGGCACCAAACATTGCACCTCAGGTTGAAAAAAAAAGAAGAAAAGGGCATTTTCCTTAGGTAACTCGGTCCAGTTCTTCAATCCGTTTTGCACTATCTGCACCTACTGCTTGCACAAGGACTCTTGATTTATGCCAAGATCAGAATGCTGTCAGGAGGGACAATTGTTCCAGCTTAGTTCACATAGGGAGTGAATAAGTGTTGTTACCATTACTGTCTGATGATACTAACTCAGGTTGTGCTTTATTGCAAGAAAAAAGGAATAAAATGAAAAAAAAAAAAAAACAACAAGCAAAAAACAGAGGGGAATTAAAACTAAAATACAACGAAAAATTCAGGAGAGTCCCCAAAATAATTAAATGTCATTCGATTGATACATATAATTGGGAACTCCTTGTGCAATTGACTGTCACATTGTTTCATCATGTAACACAAAGGCAAACCTGGCCTTTTGGCCTAAGAAAATATTTTCACTCCATTAATTAATTGTAGCTGAACCTCATACTACTGAGCATCAATTTTTGATTTTCCCGAGGATGAGGCCTCTCCCAGAATACATTGAAGTCAATTGTAGGATCTTGTGCAATCAACCAGATTTTAGATCCAGCAGTGCTAACTCACTACAAGATCGTTGTCACACACATTCGAAGTTTTGACTACTGTATCCTACTCCTACCGGGACCACACTTGTGGTTTTTTGGCTATCAGCTTGTTATACGTGATTTCACTGAAAAATAGCAAGGATAAGATCATAGTAAGATGATCCCTAACGTGGACAGAAAAGCAGTGGAGAGAAATGGAATGTTAGTATTTTTTGCAAGAATACCCCATCAAATGGAAACAGACAGATTTCTGAACTTTATATAACATTTTTTGTGGTCACTACCTTCTGGAACATCACAAAAGAGCTCTTGTCATTGACACCTGAAAGTTTTGAGTTGTCTCGTCAGCTTTTCTCAAGTAGGGACAGCAAAGACAGATCAAAATCTGCTTGGCAAATTCTTCTTTCTTCCCCTTCTCTTTCCAAAGAAGTGCTTTCGTTAATAATGCCTAACAACCCCACTGCATAATAACATTCATGCAGCATGTATAAGAGGGATCAGGCACACAGAGGCAGCAGCTACAAAGTCAAGGGTTAAACTCCAGCTGTGCCCTCAAGTCATGCTAGCACAGGGCAAGTGTGATGAGGCAGGGGATGAGATGCGTGTGACATCTAGGCATCTTTCCATGAACCTACAACAGGTACCCCATGAACCCACTCCAGAACGAGAGTTTTCTCCTTTTCTATGCCTTCTTTAGCATTGACATTTCACTAGCCTTGGTGCAATCACTATGAAATCCTTTTCTGGAGCCTGACTCCAAGAGTAAAACCCAAATTTGCCCAAGGTGTCATGCACAAGACCTGTGTTCCCAATGAAGTCTCACTCCAGGCTCTCCTCACATCATGCCTCACCAGATAAGCAAGATTCGTAGCTGTAGGATTGCAATGCACTATATAACTAACTTCCAGAGAGGCTTCAGCTTGTAACTCTGTCTTTAAAAACATATTTTACAGCTCAACATCCTTGATTTCCAGGAACTCATGAATAGAGAAGATATATTGTTCTTGGTAACTAAATAATATCATTAAAACCATTATGAATCCTGCAAAATTTATTCCTGTCTACCTAATTTAATCATGTAACAATGACTATTATTAACTTGTCTTCTGCTGCTGCTATTTGAGATTATGGTCTTGGATGCATGGGTAGCTATTATATGATTCAGTTATTGTAAATGTGCATTGCTTCTAAGTGTTCCAGTGGGTATCCTTCAGTTAGCTGCCTGAATTCACTAATTCCAGGACAATATGGTGAAACTGAAGAAGAAAATGAGGAATTCAGGGAACTGCAGAAATATCAAGGCATGATGTCTTCGTATGGATTTGGGTCTCATGGCTGAATTTTCATATCTATTGATATGAGAGATCTCAATGAAGTTTTTCTTATGATTCACAATAATACAGCTCTGTGTGGATTCCCTAGTGCCTACCAAAGTGTTGAGCTCCTCGGTATCTTGGTCACTTCTGTTTGGCTCTAAGGAAAGTTATATGTTTAAACCCTACAATTTTCAAACAACTTTTGTTCCATGCCCTCAGGCTCTGTCCTATTCATCCTCAGCCGCCATGAGAAGGCGACGAAACCCTGTCTGTTCTCATCCCCAGACCCTGTGCTCAAGCTTTCAGTCTTCACCTCAAAATGTGCAATACTGAGCAGACAGCTCTCTCTGAACAACTTGACCATCTGACCTCCTCCTCCTCCACACACAGCATAATGGAATAGGCCTCACTTCCACAGGAAACTCACTTATAGACAAAAATCCCCTACCTGTTTCTCTCCTTCCTTGGTAATAAAGAAACAACATGCTGTTTCCCTAATCACAAAATTGAGCTAAACCAGCCAAATTCATTGGGTCTGAATAAATAAATATGTATAATGAAATAAAGGCTGCCTTAGGTTTGCATTAAATCACTACAAGGATAGTACCAGTCTCGACAGACCAAATAGGCTGAATAAAGACAAAATGATGGCAGAGAGCAGGGCTCAACCCGAGCTGGAACTTGGCTGTGTCAGTGAGGGCAACTGCCCAAGATGCTTCCCTTTACACTTGTCTCCACTTGACTAGCATTTCTGTGCTGCAATGGTAGCCAATAATAATAGTTTCCTGGGCATCTCCAGCAGGAATTTTTGTCATTTTGCTGTCAAAAATAGATGATAAGAAACACAGTATTAGCCTGACTTTCTAATGAAATGGGGAATGGAGGAGCATTTTGTGAATGCGTTTGTTATTCCCTCCCCCTTCCTCCCTGGCATGACTTTTTACCCCTTTGGTTGGTTCTAACCAAAACTGACACAGCCACAGAATTAAGGCATTCCTATAAGTTTAATGGAAATGGACATCTGAGTGGAGAGAAGAGATATCAGAAGCCCCCCAGCTGCCCACAGATATTCTCATGTCCTCGTAGACATATGAACCAGCCCCTCACCTGCCCCCAAACTATAGGAAAGTAGACATCTGAGTTCAATTATTAATGCAACTATTTTTTTTCTAGTCTAGTTTAGATGAGAAAGGAGGTTTAATGATGCCAGACTTTGCTCTAGATGAAGGTGGTCATGCAAGAGACTGCTTAGTTGCTCCAGCACCTAGTTAGTGAGTTGTGCAGAATAAAATTGTCCTGCTTTCCTGAGATAGCACATGTCCTCACCACCGAGGCCCCTGAATGAAAGACGCTTCATCTTTCATGATCATAACACCTCCATGAAGTTATTGATATCGGCAAGACAGGTCCAAGTTAGTGCTTGCAAACGAGACCAGTGGGAGGAAACCCCTCTTGATGGGTGTCTTGCTCTCTGATCCGAGTCCAATCACACCACTGCAAAATGCTGGCACCAGTTATGATGCAGAGTATAACCTAGTTGTCAGAGCAGAATGTTTGAGAGATGAGGTAATTTCCATGCTGGGTGGAAACATTTTCACAGTGGAATTCTTGCATTTCATTAATTATGAGTTATTTTGCAAAGAAAATGGCTTGGAGGATATCCCTTCACCATTCCTAGGCAGCATGGTGGAGATGTATGTTCAGGGCACTGTGCTTTTCGAAGCAGAGATCTCTCTGGAAAACAGTCACCTGCAGAAAGTAGAGGCTCAAATGTGCAGCTCTCCCTCTCATCTCCCAGACTCACTGCAGTAGCTGGACAAAGCTCATTTCAGATTTTTTTGCAAGTCCTTTTATATGACAGCATTAAAAAAAAAAAAAAGTGTTTGCTCTGGAAGAGAAAGCCATGCCATTTTCAGAACAAAATCCAAATGATGGGCTTTATACTTGACACAAAGTAAGGAGGATAAAATGAAACAGCAAAAACTTCCCATCTGGTAAAGGAGTCTAACGGGAGAAGGAACCCCTGATAAATACAACTGAGCAGAACAAAGTGAAACAATAGAGTAAAATGCAGTTGTGGCAAAGCCCATAACTTTTCAACTTCAGTGCACTTTTCCAATAACATATTTCAGACCCAATATAAGGAGCAAGTGATAATCGCTTGCATCTGGTAATATGAGGACTCTGTGACATAGATTTAGGTCATGTTATACAAAACAGCATGATAAAGTGCCATTTACTGTCACTTGAGTAGGTGTTTGGGTGTATATTTTTTCTCTCTTCAGAAATCATGATTAAGGCATCAAATCTACCTAAGATACAGAGTCTGTAACAATACTGACATGCTCATAATTCTTTTATTTGTATGGCTTCTTGCCGCTTTCCATCTTAGTTGCCAGGGGCCCAGTAATATGAGGAAACTATACAGAACAGTGTTTTGACACCAAGATGTGTGATTGGAGAAATCCTGGGAGTGTGGGGCTGTATAAGAAAACTTAGGTCCCTCCTACAAAAAAATATACCTTGGGGAGAACATTTAGAGGGAGAAAAAAGAAAAAAAAAAAAAAAGGTAACTGAGAACCAAAACCAAAGTTAGATCTATGGTCTAAGCTCTCCCCATCTAACATCCCCATAGTTATCTCACAAATGCAAATCCCAATTACTTTAAAGAGCTTTAACTTTGCTTATTCCTCACTTCATCTTCTCTAGGTCTTTCTAGTCCCCAGAAGATGTAACCGAGAGGAATTTCAGAGGAAGAGCTCATTTCCACCAAGGAGGTGGACTGTCTTCTCCAGCTGAGCCTAGTTTCCCATCAAGCTGCCCAGCATCACCTGTGCAACCTCCTCCTCCTTCTCCCACCCCACAGCCATCTCTATTTTCAAACCCTGGAAGGACTCCAGGAGACAACAGTTAAACAACCATCACTACCACTGATCTGTCTCCATAGCTTGGACAGAAATATTGCCTAGAAGCTTGGACAGGCAGCACATAGCTCCCTGAGCAGCTCAGGACTGACCTATTAAATCATTGGGTTTTAACCCAATGAGCTGCAGAGCTTTCCCCCCACCAGAGCATAAATGAGCCTATAGGAAATAGCTGAGAGCAAAGGCTAGGGTGGGTGGGGAGGTTGTCTTCCTCTCCACCCTTATTAGAGGACCCAGTCTCCCTGCTGTGTGCCCTCTTTCCCTCCTGGCAGTGGAGGGGAGCAGATCCTCCAAGGCTTGTGGTGCATGGGGTAGGACCCATCTGTAAGCCAGCAGGAAGGGAGGCGGTGTTGTCCTCCTGCCCCTCGGAGAGATGACAGCTGAGCTGAAGAAGACTGAAAATAATGGAAATGTGCTCTCTGTCCAGCAAGGTAAGATGTGGCTTCTTGTCTTGCTGGGACTCTCTGAAGCATGGGGTTAATTCAGGCAATGAAGTGAGTGGTTGGACTTTGTGCATGCTGTTACAGCAAGTGAAGTGGAAAGCTGTTGATGGGCTGGGTTAAAAGGCATCTTGTTTCTGATGTCTCTTTCTCTATGGATTTGGCTTTTCTGTCCTTTGTTGAGGAATTTTGGCTGTCTGTTGTGCATTTTCTAAGAAATGTATTGCTTAGGGCTGATGACTGAAGGCCTTCCTGTAAAGGAAGGGTGAATGAGCTGAGTTAGGTGACTGAGAAGGGTGTGGTGTAGTAGGTTGATGTGAAGTAATGAATAGTACCAAAAAACTCCTTTTTTTTTTTTTTTTTTTTTTCCTTGTTTAATATGAAGGCTAAGGTGACTGGTTATCTCTTAAAGCTTGCATACTAAGCTTGCAAGAAACCAGTGTCATGCATCCCACAACCAGCTTGTACTTTTAACTAGCGTGAAATGTTGGCAGAGAGATTAAACCATGACTTGGATAGCAAGGAAGGTGAGGTGATTAAAAGATGCATCTCTTACTTAAGCAGTGGCATCTCTAACTATGCTCTTAAGCAGAAATTGCAACTGCTACCAACAGCTGCTGGGAAGGAAATATTTTGCAGTTGTTCACGGGGCAGCCAGGAAAGTTCCTTGGGCCTCCTGTGGTAGCTAAAAGTTGTGGACAGGGTGATATGAGTTACTTGAGTTAATGCAGCAGGACTTTTCTACAGAAGAAGCTAAGCATATGGGTAGGAGACTAGGAGGAGATTGTGTAGGACTTTAGTTAATTCTTAATGAAATTCTTGGTGGCCTCAGCTAGAAGGGGATGAAACTTTGACTGTAAAAGGATCTGTGAGACCATTGTTAGTGGGGACATGGTTACAACCTGTGTAGTGCTATGCAGAGTGACCTGGCTAAGCTCCCTTGGATGGGTTTATGTGCTGCAGGACTAATCCTGTGCAAGAATTATTGTTCCATTTGCTTAAAGAAGTGCTCTTCAGGCCTTGCATACTCCTTCTGGCTAAGGAGTTCCTCTAATTATGGTGGGGCAATGGGGAGACTTTCTCTCTTCCAATTGTGCCAGAAGTGACTTATCATCCTTTTACTCTGGGCTGGACCCTGAGGGACCAGGCTGCTTTTACACTAAAGGGAGGAAATGTAGATCACCAAGTGGGACCTTGTATGCAGATGATGCAGAAGGGGGGGAAGGGGTGTGTGTTGAAGAGTTGGTCCCCTCTTCATCAAAGAGGCCCAAAACCTGGGATGGAGGCAGCTGCAATGAATTAATGTTTCTGGGTGTGTGTGACTAGATGCCCTGGGAATACCCTCTTCCAGCTCCTGGTTTTGTGAGGAAGCACAAGCAGGAAGGAAAAGGAAATGGGGTGAATTTATCAGATGTGGGGTGGGTTTTTTCTTTCTTTTTCTCTCTGTAAAAAGAGGTGTTGTGGCTGCTGGGTTCCTGTGAGAGGCTCAGGTGTACTTCATCAGATAGCTGATGATCAGCATCAGCTCAGCTGTCTGTCCCCAGCTAAGTGCTTCTGCTCCTGGGTTATAACATGCTCCTCTGCATGTTAACCACCTCATCCCTTTTGCTGCCCAGGGCTTGAGTCAGCGACAAGCCATGTGAAAAGGAGGTGGTTTTCTTCCCTGCCCCACAATGTTTCTAGGGGAGTTCCATCTGTCCCTGGTCTTCCTGGTCCTGCTGGGAAGAGGCTACAGGAGGACATGCTTTCTTTCTAGTACACTGGCAGGTCACTTGAGGTTGAGAAGCTTTTTCTCTGAATGATCCTGTGAGAAAATAAACTTCCCTATGGTTTAATCTTCAAAGCAAAAACCTAATTTGCTGAGCAGCTGTGAGAGATAGAATTGACTCAGAATATCAGATTGTCTCTGTGCTCTGCAGTGAATAGGAGCTGCAGTTCAAAAGCCAAAGCCCCCTGTTATCTCCTA
This sequence comes from Microcambeva ribeirae, assembly GCA_035222435.1. Taxonomy (NCBI): domain Eukaryota; kingdom Metazoa; phylum Chordata; class Actinopteri; order Siluriformes; family Trichomycteridae; genus Microcambeva; species Microcambeva ribeirae. The sequence continues at coordinate 31,521 of JAYECN010916990.1, read as the reverse complement.
TGATGGATGTTCTCCCTTGATGAATATCTCCTGTGATGCTGTGTGCAGTCCCTGTGGATCAAGTGTGAGCAACTTGAGTCACATGGGAGGCCCACGGGAGGCTCTGGGGAGCAGGGGAGGTATTTGACTTTCATAGGCTGATTGGTCAGGACAGAAGAGCTCCCTTCAGGGAAAGAGTGGTTGGGAATCTTCTACTTAAGTGTGCCTAGCTGGGTGCTGCCTTCCCCCCTGCTTTTTCCTCCTCTGTTTCCTGAAAAAAGCCTTGGTTCAAAGTGTAGTTTTTGATTCTGAACTTCACAGTTGTGTTGGCATTTGTGAGTGACCTTATCTAGAAGCTGCTCTAGTCTAGTGCATTTTTTCCTTTTTTTAAAAGAAGGAAAATTTGTATTTGAAATCAAAACCTTAAAATCAGTCTTACTTCGGCATCAAGAAAATAAGGGCTATGCACTTATTTTGTCCATCTGTTCAGTTTTGTTGGTTTTTGTTCCTACTCCATTCCCCCTTGCCACAAAAGACCCACTTACTTTTTAAGCCACTGAAACTTAACTGTACTTGACAGGCATAGATATATCTCAAAAGCATTTAGGTCTTACTGTATCCAGGGAGATAAATTATTGTGTGTATTTCTGTAACTATTATTTCTTGTGAAAAGGGAGCTTTTAATCTCTGTGCTGGAGGTAAGTTTATCAGCAAAGGGGGAAGGTTGGAGTTGGATTCTCAATTTCTTTCTGCATTGAAAAGCTAGAAAGGATTGCCCTGGCAGAGTCATGGGTGAGTGCTGCAAAACACTCATCTTTACTGTGTGTTTTGCCTCCAACACCTTCATCTGAGTGACCAATCTGAAATACAAATCCCAAGTTAATGCCTTGGAGGACTTTGCTGCAGATACCTGCCAAAAACTGCTACTTCACATGTATGTATATGCATGCACAACTTGGCTAAAACCTTGGTCAGAGAGCTGCAAGGAGCTGCTTTGCCAAACCTCCTTCAGTCTCATAACTTTCTCAAGATATTGAAGTAGAATGGACTATTTAGGTCTTGCTTTCCCAGCAGATCATAGGGTCAGAAGTAGGTGAATTAGAAAATGTAATGCTGGTTGTATGCTTGTGGCAGGAATCAAGGTAAGGGTCATGCTGATTTCTTAGTGACAAAATACAGATGAAAGGAAACTGTGCAGGACTGGATGAGCTCCAGGTAACCCAGGGCCTCCCCTAATTTGAGTGGGGGATATTATATAATCCATAGAATGGGAAGAACTGCCACTGAGTGGAAATGCTGCCTGGGAAAGTTTTTATTTTTCTCTTGCTGATGTTTTCCTTCATCATACCTGACTCATCTGCTTGACATCTGCAGTGTTATCCCCAGTGTGACACCTTCACATCAGCTTGTAGGGCACCTGGGCAGGGTCACTTGCCCTTGGTGATAAGAGTGGGAAGCCTGTGGTTTGGGAACCCTATGGCCTGACAGGGTCCAGGATGGAGGATCAAGTTCTTAGAAGAACTTCTTCTTGGGCAAAATGAGCCATATCCTATTACTACTTTATCAAAAAGTATCTTGCTAGTATTTTATCAAAGAAAATGGACTTTTTCAGGCAGGAATGAGATCCCTTGCCATTGTAACCAGCACCTGCTGACCTCTACCAGGGGGATGCAGGGGGCTCAGCACTGTGGCTAATAGCACTGGTGCTATGTGGGCTCCTCAGAGAGGAAACTCTGCGGGTGTGGAAGCCTCCAGCCACGTGCCCAGTGTGTGGACAACATGATGCAGTGCTGCTGGGAATTGACTCTGCTCTGTAAATGCTATGGTACTGGAGCCTGGAAGGTCTGCTGGAGCCTGAAGAGCCCTCTGCACATCTCCCCCAAGCCCTGGCAAGGGGCTGAGTCATTCTCATGTCTGGGCTTTTCTGATCTCTGTGTGGCTTTCTATAAAGTTCTGTGCTGTTGGAGCTAATGGATGTATGTTCCCAGAACAAAAAAATGACATCAGCCATTCCCATAAACAGAATTAAGGCCAAAGCTTCTAGATGTCACGCACTGGGTTTTTTATCTCTGTTTGACTATAGGAATGCTTCCTTAACAATTTGCAGCTAATGAATAGAACAAAATGCAAAAATCTGTACTGGGTTATAAAGAAATGAATGTGTTTTTAAAAACATAATGCATGTTGACATGGGTGTGTTAAGGCTTGTGGCTGTATCCATCTAGGCAAGGGGTATATTAATAACACATGGTCACTGAGTGGTGCATATAAGACTAATTAAAAATAGCCTATAGGTATCCCATGCTGAACAGCCTTTCTCAGTGTGTGCAGAATAGCTTTGGTGGTTGCAGCCCTCTTTCTGCAGGCTATATTCCTGCTGCCTTGCCTGTAAGGTGACAACCCCATGTGTGTCCAAGCCTGTTAGCCAAAGGGCTGGCTGGGACCTGCTGTTACCATTGCACAAATCTTGATTGCTAGTTTCCTTGTGCTAATCAAATCATGTTCTTTAAGTTAATTGAAATAAAGATGGAGCTGATATGTGGCATCTGTCAGCAACCTGGGAAGGTGGTAAGGAGGCAATGCATGTGATAGGTGAGAGCACTGGAAACACTTTGGATTGCTATAGTTAATGGGAAATACCTTGATTCAGGTATTTCCACACTTTCTCACCAGGCTAGGGCCAGGTAGCTTGATGAGGTAAGGAATATTTCCTTTGTCAAGCTAGTACAAGTTGCCTGGCCAGGCCTTCTGCTTTATTTGTAGCTAGTTTCATGGTGGTACTTAAATAGTTAAAACTGGTAACAAAAAATACCCCTGTAGTTCATAGCACAGAACTATGCATCCAGGTTAAGGGGCTTTCCTACAAGGGGAGGGGGATGATCTGTCCCTAGATCTGCTGTCTGAAATCAGAGGAGCTTGCCTAAAAGAGGAATAAGGAAGGTGAAAGCTCTGAGATTTGAATATCCTGGTCAGTGAAGTCTTGCTGGTGGGTGTGAGTTAAGGATCTAACTTCTGCCAGCTGAGTGCTGAGCTGATCCAGGCACCTGCCTGTAGGGCAGTGTGAGATACCCCACTGCAGAAGGATCTGTTTGCTTTTCTGGTTTTCTTGTAGGGCAGAACTGAGGCTTCGTCTTAGCTCAAAGGCTTTCAGTGGTGAGGTGTAGCTCTGTCACAGCAAGAGAAGTGATGCTTATATAAGTAATTTGCTCTTGGAAAGATGAACAAAACGCTTGAAGGAGAGCTGAGCTAGCTACAGCTTCCTTGCTGCAGGGGCAATTGGCTAAGGTGTTAATGACGTGGTGCATCTGTCCCAGGAGCCTCAGTCTGTGCAAGCTCTGTGGTGTGTTCACTTCTCTAAAGTCATTCAGTGCTTGCTGAAATTGAACTTGCACTGTGCCTCCTTTGAGTTAATATGGTGGTTGAACTGCACATGCAAATACTCCTTAATCAAGAATCCCATGCCCAGTTCATTAAATGTTGCTTTCTTAATGCTTTTGCACCTTATTACTGAGGATTGCTGGTCTTCTACTGAGGGTGGCAGAGCCAATACATGCTAGAAAAGGATACCCTGCTGCTCAGGAGTGTTGTGGAGTAGTGCAGGTAGTAGAGATCCTCCAAATGCTGTGTTGGTGCTGAAGGATAGTGTGGCTGGGACCCAGGAGGCTGCAGATGAGAACACCTGTGGTTGTGTTGGCAGCTCTTCCTCTGTGCAGTCCTTCTCTCAGCTCATACTTGTTATGATTTCATATTGTCTTAATATTCTGACAATGGTACAGGCTTTCTGTGTACTGGTCCTTCCCCAGTATTGTGTTAGTGTCTATTATCCTCAGTTTAGACAACAATTTGAGCTATCAAAAAACAACTGTAGAGACCTTGGTGCCTGAGCTGTGAGAAGTCCTGAGTGGGATTGCTCTATCATAACTTTCTGGGAGCATATTGCAGCTTTAAAGCCTAAAATTCCCAGTGTTTGAGATTGCTCGCTTGGAACAATGCACAGACTCATCTTTGGGCTGAACTGAAATGCTGCCTTGCTGGGAGCTCCTGTTTCTCTTTTTACCCATGTAAACATTTTAGGAAGTGAATAAAAGTCAATAAACACTTCCTGTTTAAAGTCTGCCTTGCTGTCTTATGAAAGATGCCTTATATAAAAAGGCAGATCTCTCGCCTAGCACACAGCTTATCTCTGCTTCCCTACTGGGCATGATATCAAAATTCATCTAAATTTCAGCTTTAAAAGAAAACAAACTCATGTCTTCCTCTTGATGATGCTGGAGAGATTATACAGTAATATGACATATCCAGATTGCACTGAAACTGGATTTCAAAGCAAGCTGAGCTGCAAGTCCTGATCAGGTTTGCAGGAAAGGTGGTCTGAAACTAGTGTGGAGAGTGAGCACCCAGACCGTTTCTGTCTTGCTGCTTTTCAGCATGACAAACAAAATTTGAGTAATTGTTATGTAAACTGAGAGCAGTTATTGAATCTGAGAAGGCTGAGAAAAACGTGCTTTTTAGCTTTGTTTGCTCTGTTGCTGCTGTTGATTCACAACAATTGCGGTTGGAGTTTTAATGCTGTGGAGTGCAACAAGTATTTCTATTTCAAAATGAAATAAAAGGTATGTTGATGCTGGTTTGGAGTGGGTGTTTTGTGTGTGTGTTTTTTTTTGGCAGAGTTATGGTTGGCTTAATGGTATCTGGTTATGGGCTCAAGGACAGAGCTCTCTAGTATGGAACTCTTTGCTACCAGCTCTCCTTTGCATTTGGCTGAGGTGGGTGCAAATATGAGTGTGATGGGATGTAGCTCCCAGCCTTGTCCTTCCTCATCCTGCCATCCAACATCAATGGCAGGTGTTAGACTCTATGTAGCTTTTTTGCTCTGTTTTCATTTCTTGGATTTTAGCTAGTTAGCTTATTTTCCCCTTTCTCCTTGTTGAACTGTCCTATTTTCCAGATTTCTACAATGCTTTCCTGCCTTCAGCTGAGGGGAATGGCCCCTGTGGGAGAAGTTTAGATGCTTGCTCTGCTGTCATATGAAATCACACCTAAAGAGTGCAGCTAAATATGCAGACACAAACTGTGATGGAGGGAAGACAGGAAGATGACTTAAAGGAAAACACTTCTTCCCATGAAAGGTTGTGAAAACAGCACATGTCTCTACCCTATCTCAAAAAAAGTGAGTTCCAAACTATCTTCTCCTAGAAGAGATGCTGTGACCATCAGTAGTGCAGTAGCTCATTTGGGGTCCTTCACCAACATGAGAAGGTTTGCCCAACCACATCAGCTTAGTGCAGAACTGAGGGAGGTACCAGCCACATTCTAGCAAACCCCTGTTTTTTCCTGTTCTTTTCTGCTTAAGCATAACCCAGATCATGAATAGCAGGATCTGTCATGTGCTCTCAGCTGGAAGTGCTAAAATCAGTCAGTTCAGCACAATACAATGGGAGTTTTGCTAGGGAAAATCCTATATTTCCTCTCATCTTTGATCCTCTGACTGCTCATTATATGGGACATGTCTTTACTTCTACAGGGAAGTACCTAAAACCCAGCCACAGTGACTGCTGCTTTTTTCCTCAGGTGCTGCTATTTCTCCCATGCAGATGAGAGACTGAGTTAACTCAACTGAGTTAACAAGTAGCCCCTAGCATGAGTGCTATTTTATTGCTGTGAATATCCTTTGTACCACCATAGCTAAAATCAAGGTACGAGCTTAAAGTAGCACCTTTCATTCAGGGTGCACTGGTATCTTATAAAAGAGTAATTTGTGAATAGATGAGCCAGCAAAGCACTCAGCAATGAAGCTGTCAGGGTGATGTTACTGAGTGTGCATGACTGCTTGCTTGCTAATGCAGATCTGAACTTGACCTGGGCTGGGTGCCCTCGGTTCGGAGGATAGCTGCTCAACAGCCGCTCGATCAGCTAAAGACAGCTTGCAGTCTCTGCAGTGTACACCAGAAAAGCTGAAGATAGGAGGTGCTGACAACATTCCCTGGCTTGCCAGGGTAGTTATATGCTGCTATAGTGAGCCTGAGATAGAATCTGATACCCATTTGGGTATGGTGAGGTCATGTTGACATGGCAATAGGCATCTGTTGACAACAAAGACGCTATTTCACAACTCCCTCCAGCCTGGGAGCCGATGAGATGGGACCTGGATGCGTGTTAGCTGGAGCCTGGAGAAGCCCTGTGCACTTGGTCCTGATGTAGATACAATCTGCTGATGCTTTCCCAAAAGGCTGACATGATAGTGGGAAAATGTCTTGATCCCTTTCCCACCTGGAGGCGGCACTAAGCTGATGTGCTTAATGCTTCATTGCGCTGGGGAGACTGTCTCCACCGATGCCTTCAGGTGATAAGATTGGTAGGTAGGCTCTAGAAACCCTAAAGAATGCCCTAGCTAGCTGCTTTTGTTGGCATCTTGTTAGTAAATGGCACTGCTATAAACAAAAGCCCAAGAGACCAGTCAGCCATGGCTCCAGGACAGAAAACAAGCCACAGTCTAGCCTTGGTTAACACTGTGCTATTGCATGTCTGTTTGCAGCAGTTTCCAACTAGATTGTTGTTTATAATCTCTGATCTGGAACTTTGACACTCCCAGCATGACCGTACTTATCTTCAGATGCCAGTTCTTTTCTTGTCTCAAACTTGCTGAAATGTCAGGTTTTGTTTATTCATTTTGGTGCTGCAACCTTGCCATTGCTGCTGAACTTGATGGCTAAAGGTTCTCCTGTTTTGGGGAACTTGATGGGATTCAGATATTAAAAAGATCTTTCAAAGGAAAGTGGTAACTTGCTTGTAGCTCATTATTTGAAGGGCTTGGCTATTCCCCATTATTGTTTCAGAGCTCTATTTTGCATTTCTGCCACTTGTTAAATCCTTGAGGTGAGACTTGGGGCTCCTTGTGAAAGAATATGGTCATGCTGGCAGTAGAAAACAGACTTTACATCTATAGTATGCCTTGAATAAGTGCAGTATGAGCAGCAAAGCTGTTTGAATGTTCCTTAATCCCACTAGGGAAGCTGTTGGGTTTTCAGTCTATTTGCAGTTGAACTGTTGCATTGACTGACTTGAGGACCCCAAATACAGTTTCTTCAGATCCATGTTTTCTCCTCCAGCTGTGTTCATGCTCACCAGAACTGTTTAACCTAAGCAGAAACTGTCACAGGCCTTCAAAGGGGCACCTCTTTGCTAACAATAGGGCTTCTTGGGGGCCTGCATCTTGCAAACAGAACTTGTTCATTTCAGAGTACAGAAAATCTTTATCTTCTTTGCGAATGGGCTGTTTTTCCTCTTGCTCTAAGGATTGTGCATTGTGTGTGTCTCTGATCATTATCTCCTGGCAGGCAAGCCAGGGTTTGCTTTGATTTGGCTGTGTTCAGAAAATAATTCTGCAAGGAATGCTTGTTATAGACAGCTGTCAGAAATGCAATTGGCTTCAAGCTCTCTGATTGCTCAGACCAGGGAAGCTGGTATAGGAATGAGCATGCAGGCTGCTGTAGCTGTATGGAGCCCCTGTAAGGCAGTAGCCTCCTGTGCAGCTACTGGCCTGAAGGGAAAGTGCCTCTAACTCCAGTTTCCTGAGCAGAATATTTTTTACTAGTGCTAAGACTGTTGCCTAGAATTACAGAATAACTGAGGCTGGATGTGACCTCTGGAGGATCTCAGTTCAACTCACTTCTCTAAGTTGGACTGACCTCAAAGCTGAGTCAAGTTGTTAAGGGCTTTGTCTAGTCAAGTTTATCTTTGAGTGGAAAACTTTCATGCCTGAAGCTGGTTCTGTGCTCCTCCACCTGGGGAGCAAAGGTGACATTGAGATAGAATTTTGCTTTCTGCGGGTCATGTTGTTGTCCCTCATCTCCTTGTTGTGCCCATCTGAAGTTGGACTGTCTTTGGTATAGCCTTCTGCTAGGTAGTCATAAGCAGCAACATTAGCCATGGTTCCTTAGCCATTTCTCCATGCTGAACAGATCTCCTAGATGTTTCTCATGTGTTTAGCTATTTTTTCTAGTGTTTTCATTCTAGCTGTACTGGGGAGCCTAGAACTGGACACAATGTGCCAGATGTGGCCTCATCAGTGCTGAATAGTGGGGAGGAATTGCTTCCTTCTAACTGCATTGCCAGCAAGTCATAAGAGCTTCCATATGCATGAAATCAGGTAAACAGTTCAAGGATTATCTACCTAAGTACCTAGAAAGTCCTTACTTAGGACTTCCTAAGTACAAACTTAGAATGGGAGGAAACCCTCAGTGTCGATTCCATGCCCTCTTTCTAAGAAATGGGGAAGGCCCTTAAATAAGTGGAGTCCGGTCCAAAAATTTTGTAGTGGAAGTCACACAGTTAGGACTTCCCCAACAAGATCTTTTGTTTTCAGGAAAAGGTCCTTAAATACATCCTTGTTTAACTTCGCTTTTTTCCCCTCAGTGTTCCATGTTTCTGCTGGCTTCCTGTGAGGGACCCAATTCCTTCTTTCCACAGGAGGAAAAGAGCACTGCTCAAAATAACCAGTGTTTGGTAGCCTTAGGGGGCAAGAAGGCTGTCTTGGCTCCTGAGACCAGCACTGTCATGTTCTCAGGCAGGATAACTTTAATTTTACCTTGTTTGTGATGTTGAGTAGCAAATCTGAATTTGGCTCCCTGACAGTTTCTAATGACTACAGTTTCTTGCTTTAAAATGGTGAAGACTGTGCCCTGTGGAACGGAAGTGTATTTTATCAGATATTCCTCTTGCTCTAGAAAAAGAAATGTTCAGAATAGCAAAAAGCAGGACAAGAGTTTAAGCCTTGCTGTGACTCTGAAAGGGAGTGGAAGTTCCTATCTTTCCCAGTCTGACCCTGACCTAGTGAAAAACACCATGGGCTCTTTGTAATAAGCAAGTTCATATGTGCCAATATCCAAAGGAGATGTATTGTTAAGATATGTTAGTACATGACTAATGATCCCACAGCTATAGCTAGTTTCCTAGGTCCTGTTAGACCAGGAAACTAGTTAGGGCATCCTCTAAGTTTTCAAAAATAACAGCAACCCTGCTGTACCTCTGGCATCAGTGGATTCTTTCAATTATCTTAAATACTGGCATTTCCCCCAAATAAGTCACTTCCTGCTATGCTCCTTCAGGAGCAATGATGCACTTGCGAGGGGGGTGAACTGATGCTCAGACTCCTTCTCCTTTGTCATTAAGGTGACAAAAGGCTTAAGTCAACAACAAACAGGCTGTATCTTGGTAGTTGGCTTTCAAATCAGTCAGAAGGGAGTGAAACTTTATGCCCTGATGATTGTTTAGCACTGGAACAACTGACTCCTCTCACTCAAAACCAACAGCTTAAAGGGTTTCACCTGTATGGACAAGGACAGAATTCCTCAGGTGACTCTCCAGAATCCTCTCTTTATGGCCTGGCATGTTAATGTAGCAACTATTCATTGGCTCTGTCTTGTTTCCTGATGTGGTGGTAACTTTGGAATGATAGACATTTCTTTCAAGTACAAGTGTCTGTATGTAAAATCTCATTAGGATTTCAACTGTCTTATGTAAATGCTTGACTGATGTCTGAACCCAGGCACGAGGTCTATTAAAGCTTGCTTATTTTTGTCATGAAGTCAGGCTAGTACACTTCTTGCTCCAAGTCCCCTTTGGCTTTGGGGGGGGTGGTTTGGACACTATACATCTTACATTCAGTTCTGTGGGGCTTCAAAATGGGTCTGTTTGGACTGGCTGGTTTAGTGCATGCTATGCAATGTGCTTGAGATCAGAACAGTTAAACAAGGCTGTTTGTCAGCTAAGCTGTCCACAACTGTCTGGATTATGAAAGCTCTATGTGTCTCCTTGCTAAACTAGCGTAGGTAGCTAAGCATAAAGCTGCTCCAGAATTCTTTCCTTCTGCTATACAAACAGGTTCATCTTGTCCATGCAAAGGGATCACACTGGACTACTGGAGTGTAGGTCCTTGCAATGTCCACTTGTATCACTGCTATGGTCGTCATGATTCCTCCTGTCCCTGATCCAGAGGCTCATCTGCAGTTCTCCTGGGAATGATTCAGAGCACTGCAGCTAGCCTGTCTTGGAGAAGAAGTGGTGGGAGATGCCAACTTCTTCTATACAAATGCATCTGGATCTGCTGGTGATGCAGACAATCTATTTGCAGTTAGGATTTGAATGACAACTGCCATTTGAATAGCAAAAGTCCTTCTGCATCTATGTAAATGTGCTTGTATCAGTAGGTTCATGTGTGCTTGTGCAAAATTAGCCTTGGACAAATTGTAGAAGCTGAATGTTGCTATCTGATGGATTCCTGTCTTGAAATTTTAGTATGCGTGTCATAAGTAGCTGATGTGCTGCTTAATTTACTAGCCATCAATCTAGAGATTAGACTAGGAAAGGTTATCTACATGGCAATTCTGGGACTGGTCTCTTGCCAATTTGTTTGTGCTACTTACATGATGAATATGACTACAAAAGACTAGTTTTTGATGCAATTGCTGCTAAGTGATGAACACAGGAACATGTGGGACTTCAGGAGCAGGATGGTAATAACACAATAGTGCTGTGATTGCCTGCACAGGAGGCATGAAATAGCTGTTTAGTGTCCTGGAAGCCTGTAGCTGACTTTGCTTAGACCAGGGATGCTTTCTATTTCAGACCAAAACAGAATAAATCTTGGTCTTTGCACACCTTTACTGTGTCTAAAGCACTTAATGCTCAGCAGAGTTCCCCTGGACTTGTATGCCATGAATTGTCGCAGTCTTTAAAGAATCAGAGTTGGCTGAGCCTGCAGCTCTGTGCTGCATCCAGATTTTTGTCACTCAGATGTACTGTAGTCCCTGTGCTGGGTATTTGAAGTAGGCTAATAACTATGTAGGTGGTGCTTTTAGTTTCTTTTCCCCTTAAGGAAGCTAGATTTTTTTTATGTAATGGTACCACTTGTCTCCCTCCTTTAACAACCAGCTGTATGCCCATTTGATGGGTGATATCACTGATAGTAAGACCTTTGCATGCTTGAAAAGAAAGGAAAATGTGGAGTGAAATATCCAATGATGGTCTCCATTAAAGGAGTTCTTTGCAACAGTGGATACTTGGGAATTCACCTGTGAATTTTATGTAAGGATAAATCTGTAGATGGGTTGTGTTTTATCTTGCTTCCCAAGGAGAGACATGTTTATCCACTGCAAATCCCAAATGTCAGGGTTCTGGCCAAGTTGGGTTGTGCAGCCACTTTTTATTTGCATAATCCACCTCTCCCTACTTCCTTGAAGTAGGGGAGAGTCAGAGACTTCCCTTTGAACATACAAAGCCTGTAGTCTAGTTATATAATACTTGCTTGAGGGAAGATGGCTGGATTGAACTTATTCTGACAAGCTATTCAATATTATACAGTTGAACTTCTTCCCCTTTGGTTGGCTTATTTCATGCTGGATGATGGTATGTGAGACAGGACAAGTGTGAGACAGTTTGTTCCAACATTGATCCTGTTGCATGTGCACAGGCAACCACTTAATGGGGTTTGGTAAAGAGAATGGCTGATGGGAAAACAAGCTCTTTGGATCAGGTATGTCTTGGTGGACACAAACCAACACTTTCCCATTGCTTCATGAAAATAGGATTCATCAGTCTGCTCTCTAATAGCCTCTCTAATTTTAAAACCAACAATCACATATGGCTACAGTAGGAGTCAAACCTTCCCCAAGACTGGTGCTTTTTGGCATCACCTGGGCTGGTATTACCTTGGTTGAAAAAAGCAGGTGTGGGTGAGGTTATTTTCAAGACTGAGAAAACTTTCTGTAACTAGGAAATTGGTACAGGCCTACAGCAGTGAACTCCTAAGAAATAGGAAAACAAAGGAAGAGCTCTGCAGCTGTCTTGCAAGAGAATATGCCTTTAGGAGCTGATTGTACTGGCTCAGAGGAAGTGGTAATGTACTTCACATCTATTCATTAGCAGAGTATGAACTGCTTAGGTTTGAGATGTCATCAAGTGAAGCTGGAAGGGGTGGAACTGGGACCTGCTGCTTGCTCCCTTTCCAGTAGGGAAAAGCACTGATGGGCTGTAGTGGTTCATACTGGGATGAGAGCATGGAGGTAGAATCGCTCCTGACTTCACCCAGGGAGTTACTGGGTTTGAAAGTGGTTCTTAAGCCTGAATGGTGTTCTAAGTGGGACATAAAGAAAAACATGATGAAAAAGGGGATAGTTGTGTTGGAGGCTTTAAAGTCTAATTAGAAGCCTCTTAAGCCTGTGTGTGCATGTATAGAATTAACATCTTCCTTGAGGAGGGACTTTTAATGAGATGGCATAAAACTTCAGAATCTTGCAAGGAAATAACTTGTGGGAGAAACCTGTGGAGTAGGAGTAGTATCTCAACTGTTCCAAATATTTGGAAAGCCAAGAGATCATTCTGCTTGAACACTCTGGCTTGGCATCATTAGACTCAAACAATGTCCTTTGCTAACTTTCTACTGGTCCTGTTAGGACCACGCTGTTTTTGAAGGGGCTTGCTGGGCACAGCAGTTCTTAAAGGATGATATTGCAAGGCAAGCTGAAGTTGGTTGACACCTTTAGGCCTGAGCTAAGATCCTGAAGGAACACTTGTCTTTGCAGGGATTGGTGGAATGATTGTTCCTACCTACCCTATAGTAAAAGTTCTTTATAGTAAAAGCTTTTAAAAAATATGGTAGAATTGCTAATGTGGTCTCTGCCTAGGCTAGGAATCCAAATATCTTACTTATGAAAGAAATGCCACTGCAAACAGGCTTCTAAACTTCAGTAAACAATAGTAAGTGTTGTGGACTTGCAAATGGTGAAACTGAACTGCCCAGGGTAAGGTTTAGGGAGAGACCCCTCTGAGGGGCAGGCTTGATTGCCTTCCTGTAGGCCATCAATTCAATAAAGCAGTGTAACAGATCCAATTTTAGTTTATTTTCAGATGCTAGAATATGCTTTTATTTTAGCCTGAATAAAGCATGAAAAATGTGTGGAAAGATGACAGGGGTTAAACAAGATAAATGCGTATAAAATTGGCCTTTTCAGCGTGGGCTGGAGAAAGAGCTGCTTGGGTCAGAAATGAGGTTAACTCTACATAATCATCTCTCTAAAGTCTAGTTAATTGTGCTTCTAACAAATCTTAAAGCATTCCAGAAAAGTCTTCAGCTAAAAGGTGAGATCCACCTTACCTTTCTTTTCTGCTTAAAGATTTGGTATGCCTTTGGTTAGAGAGGTATATTTTTTTCCATCTATGAACAGATCTTAAATGCTGCAATTATGCCTTTGCAATTTCATTTGGCTTTAAGCATGAAGTGTCCTAGGTGTTACTAGACTTCTTGTTTGAGGCAGCCTTGAAGAAAAAGGAGGGAATAAAAGTTTAGATTCTTCATCCAACCTGTGCCATGCACGTTTTAAGAGACTGCTTGAAACCTGTGCATAAGCTATTGGTGTTGCCTGAAGATGTCCAGAGCCTTCAGATGAAGGAATCATCAGACAGAATGGCAAAACCATGTACTGTATTTGAGCTTTGCAGGCTACCTGGCTGTTATACCACTGTCATTTCAGTCTTGTGCTACCTTACTGGGCCCTTCACTAGCTCTGACGCTGGAACCATCTGCACCTCTGGTGACAGATTTGTTGGTGACTGATCTGATGCAGGACAGAGGACTAAGTGTACAATTATAGTTCAGACTCGTCTTTGCTTTGGAACAGAAGCAAAAGATGAATAATCAGATATAAGGTTATACAAATGTTAAATAACTCTCAGCAAATACTACTGTTCCAGATCAGCTTCTCTTGAGCGTACAGCTTAAGAGGCACAACCTCAAGTCAAACTGCTAAAAATGTGCAGGCCACAAACCAATGCTCAGAAGCACAGAATGATGGAATTAGAGCTGTCTGTTCTGTAGTTGAGTAATTAAAGACTGACTTATACTCTTTCACTTGCAAAATAGGAAAAAACTTGTGGAAGTTGCTTCCTGCCTGCTACTGTGAAAGCATTTCCCAATGCAACTGTGCTGGTGTCCGTGTGGTCCATCAGCAGGTTCCCATTCTGAGTGTTACCAGGAGGATGCTGCTGCTTAATGTGACAACTTTCCAACAACAAATGGCATCTCTGGTTGAGTGGTGCTAGGTATGATATGTTTTTGTCCCCAGGGTCCTCCTGACATGGAGAATGGGAGAAGTAAGGATCTTGCATGTGTGGTTTTTTTTTTTTTTTTCCTATATGTGAAGGGCATTTTCTGGTAGAGCCAAGAGGATTTCTCTTGATGCAGTCACTTGTTGAAAATTTTCTTTTTTTTTTTTAAACCTGGTTCTCTGATATATGGCATCAAACTACACTTGGATCTTCAGTCCTGATCCTTGTGGCATATCTCCTGCTGCTGCCAATTTTTCTTATGACTGCTAATCTTTGTTACCTCCTGCCTGTCTCGTACCTGCTTCCAAGTCTTCACAGCGAAGCTAAAACCATTGAGCCTTAAATTCAAAAAGCTAAGGGCTGTTGAGCATATGCAATTTAGCTGCTTTTCTCCTCCCCTCTAAAGGCTTATAATTTGTCTAGATTTTCAGTGATGACAAAAATTTAGATTTGACACAAAGCTTATCCCCTGCTTGTTAAAGTCCCAGTTCTTAAATCATGAGTCTCAGGCTTTTCAAAAAGAAGTCACCAGAAATTGAACGAAACAATGTGTTTATTCCCATGCTGCTTTCTGAGAAGCAGTTGAATTCACATGTTCCAAAACAACTCTGCCTGGGGCAGGCCCAACTAGCATGCAAACTCCTATCTTGAACAGCCGGGACTTGGTGAACTTACAAGCAACTGAAAACAGTACTGGGAAGAGTTAGGAAGCCTTAATAATGCTGTCTAAAGACACAGCCTTGGAAGGAAGATGATCTCTTGAAAAAGTCTCCTGAAAATCAAGTCCTGCTGAATTCCCCTAAGAACGTGATGGGTTTAATTGAGCCTTGCCACGCTCTTGCACAGACCCCCACATCATTCCTGTTTAAATAGCACAGTATTCTTGTCTACCACAATAGTACAAAAGACAAATGGAAGTGATTGTGCGCTTGTGAGTGTTTTCTTTAATAGATGCATTTCAGGGGTCACGGGCCATGCGGCCCTCCCTTAGATATACAATCAGACCCTGAAAGAACATTGTCTGCTGGAGAACTTCCTCTGACACACCACCCTGCTGAAACAGCATGACAACAGCCATGTTTCATTTTTCAAAGAGCTGCATTCAGCCAACTCTGTAATTAGGACAATGAGGAATACGTATCTCTAAAGCAGCATGTCTTTTAATAGTTGATTTATTTTTAAGAATGGGTGTGATTCAACAGCTCTTTAAAAACTTCATCTCCTACTGTCTGTATGTTAAGGAATAAGCCTGGTGTTGATCTAGTGATTCTTCAAATGGCAGGCCAGCGTTGGCTGACTTCATTATTTTGAATGTGTTTTTATCAATCCTACACTGGTGTCTGAGCTCTGGAGGGTTGTTCTTTGGCCTCTCTATCAGGAGTTTTGCACTGTGTTCATCTGACCTGTTAAGGCAAGTGCCCCGCAATGGAGATGGTTCCTCCGAAAGGTTAGTGAGGTTTGTGTGCTCTGACATCAGTGTGTGAGCTCTGCAGTCATGGGCAAGCACGTGTGTTGTGACTAGTTATGCTGCAGGGGAACTGTCTGGATTCTGGGGGTGGAGGGGAGAGATGCGTCATGCTCTGGGACTTCTGGTGCTGGCCTGACCTGGTACAGGTGAATCAATGGTACTTCATGGTAGACTTACAGACATGCTAAAGTCCTTGTCCTCAGTCTGGCTGCTGCTGCTTTAATGGCTGGGATGTGTTAATGACTCTTGCAACCCAAAATGCCTACAGGCACTGGAGGGTTTTTTTTCCTGCAACCTGGAGGGGAAAAGGGAAGAATAAAAATTTGCAGTTGTGATGCTGCCTGATATCCTCCATCCTAGGGATTTCCAATCTTATTTTGCTGCTTTTTCATGCCACAGCTTTGCACATAGAGCATCAGGGTCCATAACAGGAAGCTTTCTGCTTCTCCTACTTCCTTAAGAACAGCTCTTAAATGCCTCTCCTCAGGACTGATTTGTCCTGGTAGATGCTGGAAAGCAGCATGTGATACTACCAGCAGGACTGGGCTTTAGCTTTTGCAATAGGCTAAAGTGATGCTGATATGTGTGGGTTTTTCTTTTTCTCCAGCTGCTACTAGCCACCTCCCTTTCCATCAGAGGAATTGTTCCTCAGTGCTGTCCACTGCTTGTGTTTAGTAGTCAGGTTAATTGCAATCAGGCAGATATTTTCAGTGGTCAAGGCTTGTTTTCTTCTGAAAACTGTCACTTTGGTTCCCAGCTATGCTTGCTGATGGAGACTTGATTTACTCTTGGCATCACAGATGGACTCATGTGAAGCCCTTGAGGCCTTGCTTGTAATGTTTCCTGGTGCTTGATGTGCATGGGGCACCATGGAAACAAGCCATGGGGCTAACAAAAATAGCAAGCAGCAAAACTTGTTAACTCCTATGAAGTGGGCTTGTAGCTGAAGCATGGAACCGGTGTTCAAACTGCGCTGGTCACCACCACTGCCTCTGGAAGAGCTCTGTTCTTCCAGCAACCTCACAGCATAGGGTGGGATGAGGATGTTCTGTGTAGCCCTTCTGGAGCCAGAGTAAGTGCACAAGGTCAAAAGGATCAAGTAAGAGCATAGGAGTCTGAGCACGGGGAGGGGGATGAATTTACATCTCCTCTAGGAGATGCTGACACCTTGACATTTGTAGAAAATTGTTCTCCCCCCCCATTTCTCTGGATTTAAGCATGAACTCTCTAAAGAGGTTTGCTGTTGGGGGCAGGTGAAAAGTATGAGAACTAGTTGGAACTAGTTGTGTGTAGATTTTTTTGGAAGCCACTGTGTTTCTATTACTTCTCATAAAGTGGTGGCAATGGATGGTAAGTGCTGGTGAGAGTTCAGTCTCTTCTTTGACTTTCACATGCTACAAACCAGTTAGTGTTTTACTCTGAAGCAACTGACTTCTCAACAGTCAGAGTTTCTGCTGCTTAGTGCTCGTTCGTTGTCTTCAAATTCATCAATTTCTGTGCTGAAAGAGTTGACGATTATCCTTGTCTATGAACAAATCCTTACCTTTGGGTGAATACCTTTAGTTTGGAGGAGACCAGTTCTCATAAAATGAAGATGCTCTTCAGCTCTAGGATCTGGCTGGGGCTTTAGCTGACCTGCCAGCTGCCTCTTGTGAAAGAGTTTGTCTTTAGGTCACAGCCTCCAGAGAGGCTTTCTGCTAACAATGCACTTGAAAAATCATGTTGCTTCAGCTTCAAACTCCCCCAAAGGAGGGGGCCTTCATGCTTGTCTCTTGCATTCATGTCATTCTAACATACAATAGTTAATGGGAAAGCTATTGCTGCAAAGTTCAGCAAGCAATTAGCTATGGTGCTGAAACTAAAGACTAGTTTCATCCTGGATTCTGGGTAAGCACTGTAAGGTCAGCCAGGGAGGAGTTTGGGCACCAATTTTTTCACTATTGCTAGGTGCTAAATTTAAGTGTCTAGCCCTTTTCCAGAGGCAGCTTCCATAACTACATAATTGAGCAGTACTTAGCTTTAATCTTGCAGCATGCCCTAGGAATAAATGCTTGGCTGCTGGTGGCAATGGAAGTTGTTTAAAGTCATTCAACCCTTTGGCTGGCTTGATGAATCAATGCAGCACATCTGGCCGTGGTTGGCTGTTGCATGGTAATGTGGGGAGGAGCAGAAGGTCAAGAATGAGCTTAAACAAGAAGGGCTATTCAAGAGTTATTCCCGAAGAGGGTATGCGCTTAGTGTGGGGCATTAACGTCTTGTGTGTGGCTAATTCTCCTGGAAGGTTCTTCTGCATGTGCATGACAGAAGACATTTTTAAAGTGCATTGAATCTCTAACAATGATCAGAATTCAGTTGCTAAGTTGTGTTTGATAAATTTTTCCATGTAGAGAGGAGAAATAGTCAAGCCAAATGCTGGTAACTGTCAAACAAGTGTTAAATATTTGTTCCTGACAAGTTAGGGTCTTCTGATACTTCAGGAATTAGAATCCTTGCTATGACAAGTTGTAGTGGGGAACATTATTATAGTTTGTTTAAATGTACAGAGGACTCCATCTTCATGAGGGAGTAGAAATTGTACAGATAGGAACCATCTATTAGGCACTCAGAAAAAGGTTTCCTTTTGAGGAACATAAGCGGCTTTCTCTGCTGAACTATCTGAACTTTTCTTAATGTCTTCTGAGTTTTTCATGATGACATTTAAATAACACTGCAGCTTGAAAGTACTGACTGTGCATTTAAAATGTCCATATTAGGCATTATCCTCATTTTCTGTGTAAAGCAAGGCTTTTCTCGTGAGACAAAAGAAATGGTGTGTACCTAAGCAATATGTGTTTTGCAGAAGTTCTGGAATGATTAAAAGGCCTTTGGCTTGCTCAGGGAAGTCAGTGACTTAGTCATTGGTCAAATTCCAGCTGGGCTCTGCTTAATGGCAAGCTGCTAGAGGTGGTGGTAAAAATCTGGCTGTCACCCTATGCTGTTTGAATTGCTAGGTGGATCCTGATGTCCTGCTGCTGTGGTGTTGTCTTCCACCAGAGGTGGTAGAAACTGATGGAGGTGTTGAGAAGCAGTGCAAGGACCCTTGAAGAAAGGGTTTGTGTATATTTTGTCTTAAAAATCACATGCAGATAAATAGGAGAATATTCAAACAGCATAAATGTGTAATGGTCACTTGGTCTCTCCAGCTTTGCAGATGAGAGAATGTGAGAATGACATCCTTTTGGAAGTTTCTAAAAGGATAGCCTGCTTAATATTAAATATGCATCCAGGGAGGCATGTAGTTGTGTGTCTTGGAGAAGAATGCAAATTTATTTGCTTGCTTGGATGATTGCTCGAACCACCACTTGTGGTGTGAAATATGAATTTGGAGAACAACTAACAGAATGGCTCCAGTGACTGCAGGCAGATGTGGGGTGGGGCAGGGTCTCTGATGTGTACTTAATGAGCTTTTTTAAAAGGTTGAATATAGAAATGCAACTATGCACATGTGTCCTAATCCTTGAGAGGCCTTGGACCGAGATGCTTCCATTTAATTGTGACTTTGGCTCTGCTACAATGGCTTGAGGGAATTGCAGGGAACACTGAAAATGGTGTGTTGAGGAAGCCTGAGAAGAAGCACTGCAAATGTGGCTCTGGAGGATTCGCTTTGCACTTCAGATCTGAAGTCTCTTCATACTTTAGCTGTTGCCTAAAGATGCTATAAGGCTACTGTTTGTACCTTGTGCCTGGGTAAAGCAGCCTCTTCCCCAGGGTGACAAGCCATCCAGCAAGCTCTTAATGCTGTTATCTCAGAGGTTGAGTAACAGTGGGCTGTCTGGCATGGGACTGGAGGACTGCATGGGAGTGTGATGTGAAATATTATCTGTATTATGACTTCTGATAAAATGTACTGCAGACATGCAGTTCCAGCTGCCTCAAACCCTGCTAAGAGTCTATCTGGCACTGACAGATTGGGACTGAGTATGTGGTAGACTTTTGTACGCATGTCACTAGGAACATAAGTTTTCTCTGTTTAAATATTAGCAAAGCCAGGATGGGAGATGCAATAAGGCAGCACTAGCCTTATTTTGTCTGAATACTACTTACAAAATAAGTTACTGTATGATGGGCTGAAGTGCCTGCAGGTCTGCTTTAACTGCAGAGAGGGAAAAACATCTTCAGATACTAATATTTGACTTCTAGCCTCTGCACAACTTGTGGGCGGCAGATCCATGGAGACCCTCACTATGAAAAGGCCAATAATGTCCCCCAGCAAGCCTGTCTGCCTAGCGCAGCTCTGCTGCTTGTGGACTAATGCTCCAAGAACGTGGCCCTTCCTGTGCTGTTAAAATGAGGTTGGTTTGTTTTTTGTTAAATGACCACTTGTGGTGACCTCCTTAAACTTTGTTGAAGTAGCCAGAGGAAAAGTTTGAGGGAGCTGGCATTTAAAACAATAGCATTCTCATACCCACTTATGTTATCAGGTATTGTCTTAATATAAAAATGCTGCTATTATCTGAGCCTTCAAAATTAAATTTTACTGAAGGGCAGAAAAATGGCCACATATCTATTACCTAGAACTCAATTTAGGTATGTGAAATTCCCTGTGGGAACCTTAGCCCTTGGTTCACCCTGTGAGCCATTCCAGCAATAGTATGCCAAGTAAAACCAGACCCATTCATCCAAACCCTTTCTTTAATGCCATCAGCCATTTGGGGGTTGAATTTCTTCCCCTCATAGGCACATGCTTCTGGTTCTTCTGCAGAAGACGAGAAAAAGATCAGAGTGGTGGCTCCTGCTGAGGGATGACGTGTCTGGATTGGACTATGGGTTATTCATGCTGCAGTGTTGCAGACTGGAACTTCCCCTCTGCTTTCTCCCTGCCTTCTGCATCAGTGCTGATGGGGTTTGGGACTCTCTTGTTGGGGATGCCTTCCTTATTTGATACTGCACTGAGGAAATGTTCTCAGTGATGGAGCCTCCCCTTTGGAGTAGGAGGGATGAGCTGACTGCAGCTGTCGCCTGAGTCTCTAGCTACCCCATGTATTCGGATCTTTTGATCCGAATAACTTTACCTGAGACAAAATGCCAAACAATTCTTTGAGATCAAAAAAAAGCTGCTTAGGTTTAAAGCACTGCAAAAATTGGCCAGCTTGTAAGACAGGCAGCTTTGCAGACACAGACCTAAGAAGAATTCCATGTAAGTCACTTCCTATTAAAAGAAAATTCCAAGTTAACCCTTGGGATAAACATTCTCATGTTAGAATCAGAGCAAATTTATCTCTTTCCAAGGCTGAGTGTTAACTCCTTACAGTTTCTCTCCCTTGAGAGATCTTAGCAATTTATAGCAGATCTGAGTGTCTTTTGAACTTGGACTCCAGCAACTTTTTCTGTGTGAATGTGTGGTTTCACTTCTGACAAACTTCAAACTTGGTGTGTTTTTTTTAAAAAAAAAAACTTCCATTTTCCCATCTGCAGTTCAAAAGGCTAGGAGTTCAGGCCCACTTCAAAGGAGTCTTTTCTGTTTAGTAGCCCTAATCATGGGTTTGATGGTCAATTCATGCTGCAAGTTGGTGGTCTCTGGTGTTGCAGGGGAGTTATGAGAAATTGCTGCAATAAACACGTGAGGCTGGCAAGGCTGTGAAGACTAGTTTGCATGTGCATCTCCAGAGGCAGAGACTTCACTGTGGACAAAATCTCATAGTAAGACTGAGAGGAATAGAGCATATGCACCTCTCCTGTGTTTCACTTTGGCTCCTAAAAGAATAGCTGTTTCATGATGGTTGAGGGCTTCTCTTTGTCTCTGGCTTTTCTGGGGTTGTCACATTCATACAGCCAGAACAGCCTCTGACACTCAAAGGCACTTGTGTTAAGATATGTCAGATTGCTAAAATGTGGGGTGTGTGTGTGTGTTGTTTTTTTTTTTTGCAGAGGGGAAGAAAAGCAGAACTCTGCAATTGAGTTCAGTTAAATCCAAGATGTGCAGAACAGGAATCCTATGGTGTGGGACAAAGTGGGACATGCTGTGCTGTGTATTCTGCTGGGGTTTCCTTTCTTGTTAAATGAATTAACAGAAGGAAGCCATAACCCTCTGTGTTCCCTCTTTTGTCTGGAAGAGTTAACTTTGCAGCATTAGAAACAATCCAGCCCTGGAGAGTGACTGCAATGACTGAAATACTACAGAAATCCCTGTATTGGTATTTGGTGGTATTTTTTGGTGGTTTTGCAGAGAGAGTTCTTGAGAGACTAATATGCTTCTGAGTTTTAGGTACAGTCAATCATTTTTGACAAATGCAAGATGTTTAGTATAGTTAAGACTATCTGTGATTCAGCTGCAGCTATCTACTGGGACAGCCTCAGGCACAGTGGTGTCACCTGCCTCCTGAGGGGGAATAGGGTATTTTGAGTCCCTGCAAGTGTAGACATGGGTTTTGACCCTTGGAGTGTGCTGGGTTGAAGAGGAATGGAGTGTGCATGTGAAGAGGGTCTCTGCTGGGACTGCCTGGCTCAGGCAGAGCTGGGTGAAAGATGGGGAGATGCCTGTGAAGCAGCAGCCTATGTGGATGATGTGCATGGAGGAGGAAGTGTGTGGCAAGAGCTGCAGTGAGGGACTGACAGCTCAGCCAAGAGAGGGGTATGAAAAGCCTCTGTAGGGTCAGAGGGTCCTGTGTGGAGCCTGTTCCTAGCTCAGGAATGAGGATGTGTGTGCAAGGATGGAGTACATGGAACACACTGGTGGTTCTTGTTCCTGGGGTGGGGGGGAACCTTTCAGGCTGGCTAAGAGGCTTTCCCTGGAGATCTCGCCATGAGGAAAACACCTATGCAGTCTGCTCTCTTGAGCCAGCAGCCCCTGTGGAGGATGTGAAGGGAGTCTAGAGGTCTCCTCAGCAATTGGTTAATGCAGGGATGCTGTGCTCAGTTAAAAGCTGTAGAAGTGGGACTTACCGAGAAGCAGTTTTGGATGCAGAGGAATTGATGACAGACATGTCTCTGCAGGCAGGTTGCTGATGTCTGCAGCTGGTCAGAGCACTTTGGAGCTAGGAAGCATCTTGGTCTTGCCCCAAGCAAACAGGTCACCTAGAAAGTCTCTTGCAGGTATGTGCCTCCAAGCAGCATGCATGTGTCTGCCTTCCTCCAGATCTGACACGTAGAGAGCAGGCTTCGAGGGGCTGCTGCCTGCCCCCCTGCATCATACTTCTAAGAACTGAATGCTGTGAGCAGACTGGCACTGGGAATATTGTGACTCTAAGTGACACCATTAATTGGGATTTGCTCTATGGATGAAATTCTGTAATAAAACACAGCATTTCTTGCACATGTCCTATTTATTTTTTTCCCCATGAGCCAGGAAGGTTTAAGTGAACATGCCGGAAGAAAACTGCAGCTTTCTTGCAGCCCCTCCTGGTAGGGATGGGTTTGTCCCAGTAATAGCCCCTCTGTAGGGTATAAAGGAAGAAGGATGGGGGAATGTCAGGCTTATCTGAGAAGGGAATGAGCTGTAAAGAGTGGAAAAGAGTAGGAAGGACTGCCCAGGTACCAGGCAGGAACGGGGGAGACCTGAGTCTGGTTCTCTTCCTCTTGTGAACTGTCAAGTAGCTCTATCTCTACCTTGATCTCCAGCTCTCCTCCATCACCTTTGTGAAGATGGAAAAAAGTGATGCTGGAGCAGGGGTCCCCTTGAGGAGATGCTGAAAGGCTGTGGGGCTTTGGGAACCTTTGGGACGTTGCTATCCAGTCTTGTGGCTCAGTCCCTGATGCGCGGGCGGCCGCTGGGAGCAGTAATGGTCGCAAGCTGAGCCAAGTGTGCTGGGGCTGCCAGCACAAACAGCCTCCCCGGCCGTCGGAGTCAGGAAGCGGCCGAGCGAGCGCTTCCCCTCGGAGCTGCTTCCGGAGGCAGGGGGCCTTCCTGCCCAGGAGGATGCGTGCCCTTGCGTGGCTATATTTGGAGGAGCAGCGCAAGCCGGCTTGACGTAACTCTTGCAGCATCGGTCTGGGTGTGTTTCTGCTGCAAGAAGCAGCCAGAAAGCTCTTGGCTGGGCAGCGGGAGCGGGGCTGCGATGTTGTGGACTGGCCTGCAGCCATGGCCTTTCTCCCCTGGGGGCAGGCAGTGGTGGCAGAGCTGACGAATGGTGTTGGCTTCACGTGGTGAGCCTGGGGGCAAGGCTGCTCCTAGGAAATCCATGGAGCTTGTGCCTTCCTGGGACAAGGGTTCCTGAGCAAGATGTGAATCAGGTGGCAAGAGCTCTTCCTGATGTGGATGGGCTCTTTCCACAACTTTTCCACAAAAGATGAAAAGCAAAACAAGATGCCTGTGCAGCATGCACCCCAGGAGATAAACCATGAGGTCCCTGACTGCACCTCCTGCTGTGTAGCACCATCTCCGCTCTACAGAGCTGCAGGGTGGATGGGAGGAGGTGGTGTTTTGGGATACCCTGGATAGCTCCTGTGCTTGCTGATCCTGTTCAGGCTCCCATGAGGTAGCAGCTTGGTTCCTTCACATGACTGTAGCACAAGCACCTGAGCAGCAGCTTGCTTTGGCAAAGGCTGGGACTTGTGGCCCTCCAGTCTCAGAAGTGTGTTGCCCAAGATCTGTTTATGAAAAATGCTTGGAACCTATCCAGAAACTGCTACTCTCAGACTTGCTGAGATCTCCCAGCTCAGAGTGTTGGGTTCCAAAGGCTGGAGGACATGGATAGAAAAGGGCTGTTCTTGCAGTCTCCCTCACATGTGCTAGACAAGTGTGTACCAAGATTTCAATGCCATAAAAGGGCTTTTTGGTGACATTAGGGTCTCCTGGTCATTGAAATGCAGTGACTTCACCTCTAACTTGGGAGGTACTTAGAGTCCAGAGCTGACAGAGGCCCAGAACAACCTAGGAGGTCTCCCTTAAAGGCTGAACTGGTGTTGAGGAAGTTCTAGGCATTTGCTTTTAGCTATTTTCTAAGCCAGGATGTTGGGCTTCATGGAGAGGCTTTGATCAGTGCATGAGCTTAAGCTCTTGATGTTCTTGCTTTGTCCTTACCTGTCTCTAGGAATTGCCACTATATTCAAAGCTAATGTACCTATAGCAAATGTTTTCTGGGCCTCAGCTTGCTCTCTATGTAAGACTGAGGTCCTACTGGGATGTGGGGAGGAAGCATAACCAGAAATGCACCTGTATGAATGTTGTCATAGGAGGTGGAATGAACCTTTAATTCTCTCCATCTCTTGCTCAGTTTTTACTAAGCTCCTCTGGATACTTTTTGCAGGATTTCCTAAACTTATTGTTTCTGCTACTTTTGCATGACTATTTTTTGTGGAGGACCCTTTTGTGTACCAGTTGACCCTTTTAATCCTTCAGAAAAATAGGTATTGAGCCTTGAGTCTGGCTTGGATGGTGTTCCCAGCACTTTCCTATGCTCTGTGGGATTGGGACACTGCAATTTCAGCATTCCTTCATGAATGAGATTGAGAGCAGCCTGGTGACTCAATCCACACCAGATCAAGGCAGTGATAAGTCTGTTTGAAATTAGCTGGAAATTGTGCTAAATGATTCTGAGATGCAGTATGTACCTTGGGCAATAAGGGCAAGACAAACAGACTTTGAGTGTAAAAGTGGTGCCAGATCTCCTTTCTGGTTTGAGGTAGTTGGAAGCTTGAGCTGTTCTTGGTATTGGGATGGGACCAGCCTGTCTCCAGTGAGGGCACAAAGTGCTGCTCCCAATCTGCTGCCAGGCAATAGAAACCAGAGAGATGATGTCTGGACAGGCTGTTTGCTGAAGGATTGCTCACAGTGAGGTTGCTTAAAGATGGGTTGAGAACTTGCGTCCGTCCTTCAGGGACCTCTCTTAAAATGGATCAGACTACTTAATTTATCAATGAGGACCAAATAGGATATCTACATCCTGACCTCCTGGGTACTGAATCCTCCTATAGTGAGGAGGTGACAAAAGGCCCAGGAAGGTGCAATTGGCTGGCTGTTAATGCTTAGTATTCTGCACAGTATTCCTTTCAAGTATTTTGGCTGCAATATTTCAGGTAGCAGTTATCAAAATGTTCTGACTAAACTGAGGGAATTGTAGGGTACATGTTGACAACAGTTAACTGCCAGCCATATCCTGTATGGTTCCCTGGTGTCTGCAGTCAGTAAAATAATTACAGTAAAACACTAGGTACAATGCATGTGAATAGAGGACATGTTCTCATTGTATATGCTTTATATCTCCAGGCTGTAAACAGTACAACATGAAAGCCACGATCTGCCTGAGCAATGCAGTCATTCCTTTAAAACACTTCCTTATTTGCTCCCCTTGTGTCTTGCAAGCTGATGGCAATACAGAAGCTGGTGGTAACTGACTGGAAGTGAGAGCACCTCAAAGGCAAAAAGTAATGCTGGGACCTGGGTGCCTGCAAGGCTGGGGAAGATAGATGACTGTTTTGAAATATTCTACCTCAAATACTGTGATTAAAGAGCTGTTTCTAGATCTGAGCTCAAATGCTCCCAAAATTAAACAGCAGTCTAACTTCCCAAGGTGTGAAAGCTCTTCAGAGGGAATAACAAGTGTGGGTCAGTTCAATAAGCTGAATGCAAATTTCTGCAGATCTGCCTATTGGAGTTATCTTTAGGGGATTTAAGATGTATTAAAAACACTAGTGTTCCCCTTCTACCCTTCTGAAATATTTTTTTCAGGTGAGTTAGGGAAACCTTTACAGTACCAAGAACATTTGGATTCCCTTAAGCTTATAGGGGGGTTGTCCTTCAGCCAAGGTTAAAGCTGTGCAAGGCCAAGCTCCTGGTTTGGCTGTCCTGGTGCTGTTGGATGAGCAATGTCACCAAAGCTCCTTTGGTAGACACTCACTACCTGGTTGAGCATCAAGCTTTTGAACTCTTGTTGACTTTGACCATCCAAAAAATGAGGGACTGGTCCTTTGTGGCCAAGGAATTAGTCTCGGATGTGACTTATTTGGTTCTGGTAGTTGCTTGCTGCATCCTGGAACTGCAAGACTTTGCTTGCTGGGCAGCTGGTGAAAGGGCAGGGCATGTGGTTTCTCCCTGGAGAAGCAAATTACTGTTGAGTTGCTCTGGGTTTTAATTTCGGTCCTTGCTACCTACTTCCTCAGGATTTCTAGTCAGGAGCCACTCTGTCTGCAAGAGGAAACCATCTGAATGGATGGTAGTGTGCCAGCACTTTTGTAGGTGGCTCTTTTGAAGTCTCATTATCTTTAGCTAGGACACCTGAAAACACAGAAATGAACAACAGGATAGGTGTTGTAACTTCAGCTGTCTGCAGAACAGGCTCTGCAGCTTGTTGCTCAGAAGTCACTTATGGTGAACACTTCTGAACAAAGCTTTCAAGCTGGTGAATGGCTTCTGTAGGCTGTTTTTTTGTCAGTTTGGCTTAACCTATTTTGCTCCCATGTTAGGGTCAATGTCTTATACCAATGTCTTAAGACCTTCCATATATTGCTGCAACTTCAACTGAAGAATAAAGGAAGGGGGAAAAATCCATGGATATTGTTGGGTTTAATGTAAAAAGGAAAGCAGAGTCTCACACAGGCAGTAGCATTCAAGCTACTATTCCCTTCTCTAAGAGCTGGTAGAGGGTTAAGTGTCTGTGTGTCTGAATGTGGCTGTATAGCAGTCCACAGACCTCTGGGTTTAGGGAGAAGAATATTGCACTGAGTATCTTACATTGCCCTACACATGAAGATCCTTCCTGACAAACATGCAATTCTATTCTGCTATATTTGGTAGAAAGAATGAATTTGGGGAGTAGAACCCACTCCCCTCCTACCCCTTCAACTCTATTTAAAAAGGCTTGTCTTGCTATATGGTAACTTCTGTATGTGTTTTTTTTTTTTTTTTGTTCCCCAGTTTGTGCAGGAATCATACACTCATGGGAGAGGATGACTAGATTATGGTCAAATGGCTTAATCACTGAAGACTTTACTGCTAGTCAGCCAAGATTACCTCGCTCAGTCTTGTTCTGTTCCTTTCCTGTTCCTCTGTCTTGAAACCTATCCACAATTGCTTTCCTCACAGGTCACTTTTCTGAGAAATAGCCAACACTTCATTGTCTGCTCTCAGGAACATGACTGTTCTGCCAACAGCTTGAGGGAGCACTTCCAACTGTAAGCTTGAAACCTACCCATCCCAATACTTAATGCCAAGTAATAGTGCTAATGGTCAGAACTTTAATTATTCAGCTCTAGGCTGCTTGCTTATGGATACAAAGTCATCAAATAAGCCACAAAACATAATGTGAACAACACAGCTTCCAATCTGCTTGGAAGCTTTCTTGGAGTGCTGTCCCTCTGAACCCTTCAAGATAAGCAGGTGATATGAAGGCAGCTTTCTGAAGGCTTGGAAGTTTCTTTTGCTGCCTTTCAAAGAATGCAAACAAAGCCAGAAGCTTCCAGTTCCATGCAAAGCAGTTTCCATCTTCATCAAGAGTTGTGGAGAAGTAGTTACTTGTGAATGATCTCAGGAATGGCTTACCCAGCTGAGCTCTCCTCTTTGCTGAGAGCATATGTCCTAGGGAAAATGGAGGTTTATCTTCGGTGCTTGAACAGAAGTTAAAAATATATGGTGAGGTGCTGAGGTAAGGGTGCAGATGGATATGTCCCAGCCTCAGATCAATGACTTGTTTGTAGACCCTCTAAGCTCTTGCGAAAATGACCATTCACCTGCTGCCTAGCACTTAAGAAAACTGATTGAAAAGGATTGAGTGGTTCAACAGATCATGGATGTTTCATAGAGAAATAGGGGACTAAAATGAAGGTAGAAGCAAGGCTCTAAACTAACTGTCCTACCCTTAATGCAGATAGCCATACTATGAAGCAGCATCTTAACTGACAGAAGTACAAGTAACTCTGAACAAGAACCTAAAAGGATTTCAATTAGCAGACTCCTGCATGGCCTTGTACTTTATCACTATTCACAGAAGAAATAGATAAGGCCTGATGGCATCAATAGTCTATGGCATTTAATGCAAAAAAGTAACTTGAGCTCAAGGCAGTGAGGGCTTTATTTAGCCAGTCCTCCAGGCAGGAGGAATGTTACTGGTCCAAACCAGTTCTAAAGAACAAGTGCTATCTAATAGCTTGTATATTTGGGCCAGCTGAGGTTTTAACATCAAAAGAGAGCTTGGTTTCTATTAATCTGGTGGTAGGGTAGCTTTGTCTCTGTGTGGGAGCTGAATTGCAAACTCTTGAATTTACTGTTGAGATGTGCTGCTTGTGCTTACAGTGACAATCAGAGCTGCAAAATGACATGCTGAACAGCCCTAGGTGACAGCCCCTCTGCAACTCTTTAGTGTGTGTAAATAAGGCAAAGCTGTGGCTGTATCTTCAGGCAGAAGCTCCTGCAGTCCATTATGCCACTGATCATCAAGCAGCTGATTAAGTTTATTTGATTAACAAGAGCACTATTTTAATAGTCTGTGCTACAATATGTATGTAACCAGCTACTGCTTTCATGCTCTAATTAGGTCTGAAAGGCTCACTTGTAAGTGGGAGTATTTCTATCCCATATCTGTAGGGCAGGAATTGAATGGATTTTTCTTTTTCTGAGACTTGAGGGATTTAAGGAGGTAAAGGCAATGGGGTTGCTCTGGGCTAGTGTTCCCCCAAGTAGGCTCATGAAAGAGGCTAATAACTCTTTAAATCCATGGGCTTGGGGACTAAAACATGCATGCCTCCCTCTATTAGTGGAAGTAGGAGATTGCTAATTGGGCAGCTCTGGGCTTGCCCATTAAACTTCCACTGAACTGAAAAGGTTCTTGGAATGGAATTTGTCACACCTGTGCTACTGAAGTGTTTTTCTTGTTTTGTTTTTCTAGAGGAGTGGAACAGCAGCATTGAGGCTGGAATAAGGAAGGGCCAAGGGAAAGTTGGGCTTGTGTTAATGGTGGGGAGGTAAAGCCATGGCCTGGTCCACAAAGATGGAGCTTAGCTCTCCAGTTAGCATTCAAATTAGCACTCCAACATGTATGTGAAAGCTTGGTGTCTAACCCTAAAGTTCATGGAGCTTGTGGGGCCTTCAGCTCACCATGAACTCCCATACCTGGTTGGCCAAAAGGGCTTCCATTGCCTGTAGGGACTGGGTTTGGGCGTCCTCCTTTCTGTGTGCGGAGTCCCAAAGTGTTGTTTTACTACTGGATTATGAGGTTGTGATAGCTTTTGTGTGGTGGTGCTAGAGAGCAGAATGCCTTGTTAAAAACCTTGTTAAAAACAATGTCCCTTTTTGAAGCAATGACTTGAAATTGGGCAGATCCAGTAACCCTGGGTATGAGAGCAGCCTCTGTTTTCTTGGTTGCTGCTCATCTGCCGTGGAAGATATAGATGCCCCTTCTCTAAGGGGATCCAAGTGTGGATGTTGCATTAATTTCTCTGCAGGCTGCTTAGACTTGTCTTCCTTAAATCCCTCTACTACATTTTATTAAGTATCCAGAATATTATTCCTGGTCTGTGCTCCCTCAAAAGCAGAGGTGTCATTTGTAATCAGCAAGGACTGTGCATTCCTGCTGCTTGTGCACTACTGTCACATTGCTGGGGAAGGGTGGCACTTCAAGGAGAGAAGTGAGAGGCTTTTCATGCACCACAAATTAAATTAAACAAGCATAGCAAACTGTGAATCTGTTTTAGCAGCAAGTAAAACACTATTGGGCTTTGAAGCTTGTTGTGGAATTTGAGGTTTCTTCTGTTCTTGGGCATTTGCTGCCAGCAATTGTATCTGCTCAGTGAGATGAAAGTTGTTATCCCAAAGTGTGAAGAATCTTCACAACCGCATCCCAGCATATGATCCCTTCTTGTGTCAGAGTGAGGTTTTTAGCCTCTCTGAGAACTCTTCCAGTTCTTGACTACCAGCTTCTTTCTGCAGGTCCTCATGAACCTGCTGCTGAGACTTGTAAAAATGACTTTTTGCCAAGAAAACATTTGTTTTCGTTAGGTTTGTTTTCATAACTATTACTTCCTAAGTCTAACTCCTGGCTTGGTTTCTTGGTATGAGACTGCACTGCTGCCCTCATCGTCTTGATGTTCATGAAGGCTACAGGTAAATCTTTTACTTCCAAAGATGCAGTGTGATCTAAGTGGATGTGGGACAAGGGGCTTTGCAAGTGTGAAAGTGTTTTTTTTTTTTAAAAAAAAAACAAAAACTTGAATGTTCTTGCAACTTTAGATGTTGCTGAGCGTTCCTGTTCTTTATCTATTGCTTTCAGTTGTGTAATTCTTCTTTGCTCTATTATGTGACATCACTTGGATCTGTTGCTCTAGTCTGCTCATTGAGCTTCATAACATGTTCAGCTGAGTCTTGAGTAAGGACAATCATTTATTTCTAAATCCATTAGCGCTCTGAAAATAAGGGGTTTAGCATGGCACTTAGTTATCTCCAGTGCGTTGCCTCCAGCAGTAGTGAAAACATTCCCCTTGTCTGAGTTTCTGCTCTGCAGAAGAGGCTGGGTTTCCACTGGCTAGACTAGTCACTGAGGGTTTTTTCTTTAAATTGTGCTCTTGCACAAAAAAGGCTGGCAAAGTGTGTTTGGTACTGGAGTTACAGATCTCTTAATGCTCTGAGGCTAAACTAAGGCTGAAGTCAGCTATTCAGTTGTGGCTCTGTACAAATCTCTATTGTGTGTTTTATCTCAGCCTAAGACCTACTTATGTTAGCAGGACTCTTTGTATAGCTGTAACATCATTTAAGGGTGTGTTTTTTTGCCTTTTCCTGTAATCCTTCTCAATTTGTCAAGGGAAGCAGGGGAAGGCTAACTTCCATTCCTCCCGCATGCTATGTTGGAAGTGTTACTTTGGTGGTATGGATGGGTCTTGGAGATCCTGCTGTATCAGTAGATACCCTACCCCATGATGATGAGACCGATCAGTTCTCAGGCATGTGCCAGCAGAAGGGGGATGAAGCCAAGGCTGTCTAGTGTGCGGGTAACTTGCCCTTCAGCCCCGATGGCCTGCTGCTGTGGAGCCTGCGTGGGGATGTCCTGTGAACGATCCATATGATGTAG
>JAYECN010916891.1:0-39201 GCA_035222435.1 Microcambeva ribeirae | reverse complement strand
GTGAAGCAGTATAAGGTCCTCGCCTGTACTAAGTCTTCTTCTGTTAGTATTATTCTGTTCCAGTGCTCCTGTTTTACAAAATTACATAAATGAAGGACAGAACTTAGAAGTGAAAGTTTCCAAAGACCTCAGGTTTCAGACTTTTCATCTTCACAGGCTGCAGCATAAAGGCACCTCCAAGGCTTGTGCTAATCTGTTCCGAAGTGGTTAATATTTGCTAGGTGTTGAAATGCTCAGACACATTTCACCCTGAGGTATTTAGAGCTGAAGTCTGCAGAGGCAAATACGAGATGTACCAGAGAACATATTAGCCTTCTTCCTGTGATCTTGTGATTCTTTCCCTTAACATTTTTGCACAGTTTCAAGCCAATGATTAACTTTCCATTAGCCAAATAACAGCTATAAACCACTGCGGGAACTTGCTAGGCGTGCTCTTGAAATAACGGTTTGGGTTAAGTTGGATTCTGCTCCACACCAATGCCGAGGCACAGTGGAAGAGTAGATGTTACCAAGGAGGTTATTACCGCAAATAGAAAAAAAAGGGGAAAAAAAGGAAAGAAGAAAACATAGAAAAAAATTTAGCGCAAGGACTGTTTTATCAATGGTAACTGAGAAACCTCATTAGGCAAGATTGAAATAATCAGCTGCCTATGCAACAAACTGGCTGCAAGAGGATCATGTAGCCTCAGCCTGGCAGCAGCTGGGCTCCACAAGGGACAGAGCAACTCTGAAGATGCCCTGCAGGGTCCCCCCCTTACAAATCACTTGGTGCCTAGGAATAGAGGGCAACATCTACCATCTGTACACTGGCTGCAAAAAAGTTAACTGGGGACAGACCTAGCAGAGCTGGTGGCACATCCCAGCCCTGTGAACTGAGGGACAACTCTTCAGGACAAGAGCAACAAGAAATCAAAGCAGGAAGAGGAGAGAATTTTGAAAACAAAACGACACAACAACACACAACCAACCCCAAAACAAACAAACAAAAAAACAACCAGGAGGAGAAGAGAGGTTAAGAGTCCTGAGATGGTAATGGCCATGACTGACATGGAGGGGCTGGAGCAGCAGCAAATCCTCGTAGGTTCCTGCTGGGATGCAGGCCCACAAGGCAGTGCTGTGGCGTGGCAGGGAGGGGAACTGCACGAGCCGGCAGCACTCACAGGGCAACATGCATTTTGCACTCTCTGTTGACGTTGATGGCGGTGGTCTTGGCAGCCTCCAGGATCGCGAGTGATGTGGAAAGATGACACAGGCAGCACATCGCCCATACACCACGGTTTGGTGACCAACTGATCTCAGCTTTCATCAGCTGCTAAAAATACAGGGAACATCAATATGTATGGTAAAGCTCAGTGTTTTTCCACTTGCCTTCAGCCACACTGATGCTCAGCTTGTGTTAGGGCCTTGGATACAGTGAGTAGCACTTAAATAAAATTACTCACATGAGCAAACATTAGTAGGTGAGGAGAAGGGTGGCACAATCAGGTTCTTAAAGATTTTGATACAGAATGTAAGCAGCCTAAAGAGAAACCTAATTCAGATGTCTCGGTATGCAGTCTTTTTTATTACACCCACAAACCACCCACAACCTCTAAATTGCTATTCTTTAGAAACACCCTGCAGTATTTTCTGGGTTCCAACATACAGTCGTGTTGTAGGCTTAGCTGCTGGATTTGTGCATGTACTTGCAAAAATAAGTAATGGAGAGCTTGATAAGATGGCAGGACTTTTTCTCAAATGACACATTTTTGTATTAAAAGAAATGTATTATGTTATCCTGCTAGCATAAAATAATGAAACTGTAGCTTTTCCTTCCCAGCTTTTTCCTTCCTCCTTTGAATCTTGCAAAGCAGAAATGATCCTTTGCTTGTAGGCTGCAGCAGCCCACAGAAGCTTTGAGAACAGTGTCAGAAAACTACAAACCTGCACTGTTAATTGGAGCCTGTATCACCAGTGACACTTTGGAGAATCAGGCTGTCATTTAAAAGAAACAAGGTACTCTGCAGATGCCAAAGCCTGCCATTTTGCAGTGGAGGGAGGATGCTCCTGTACCACGGAGAAACGTTAGCTCCATAGTCTTCTCAAGCAGAACATGGGCTGCGGGATAAAATCCCTTTCCTGGCAGCCAGTGGCAGTAATTTCTGTCCCACCACAGCTACAACAGCGAGCTGCACAACAGTCATGGAAAACAAAGCACATGCCACTGCCATGTTTTTGTGCTAAGATATGCACATTATTATTCAAATTCACTGCTTGGCACTGCTGTATTTATTGTCCAATCACTGTAACTCACAGGAGGAAACTCAAGGAAAACAACATGATGCTGATATTTGCTGATATTTAGGTTGCCCTGTGAATTTCTGTTTTGTTTCTTGAGCAACTTGTGGTGTTTTTTTTTTTTTTTTTTTAATTGCAGTCTCAGTTTAAGGCAAAGAAGAAAGGAAAACTGAGGGGAAAAGAAATAATTTTCTTCCATTTCACACTACTGAGTATACTAAGAGAACAAAATCTTTCCATAAAGCCACTTTAAAAGTTTTTCAATATTGATCTTATTCATCTTACACCACTATGATCCCCACAGTAACCACAACGCCCTTAGCATGTACAGACCTGTAATGCCTTTTCCTCCCCCAGTTTCAAAGCATTAAAACCTCCAGAGGCAGGGAAGTATTGCAAGCCCTTTTTCCATATGTGCTTGGGGGCAAAGTCTAAAATTTCCAAAGTAACAGAAGCAATACACAGCTGCAGTAGAGAAAAAGACTGGGCAACACACAGTTCTGCTGCATCTCCCCTGGAAAATACCAATAGGGCTCTTGCACATGAAGTAGGACGGTGCCTCCGCGGCTGGAGGCTGGGCTCATGAGAGCCAGGCAGATGCCCCTCTGACTGCCCATCACCTGCCCTGGGTGCTGCGAGCTCTCTTAATGCCAGGCCTCCTACCAGACAGGTCATCTGAACTGAGTGCAATGCCCAACAAAAAATAAGTTAAAAATAAATGAATAAATAAATAAATAAATAAATAAATAATTCTTCACTGAAAGGAGAAAAATGTTCTGTGAAACTAGGTCTGCAATATATTTTTAAGTAGAATTGCTGACAAGGAAAATTCAGGGTCAGACAAGAAAAATCTTTAAGCAAAGCAGTGAAATTGGAAGCACTGTCCTTGGTCTCAGACAACAGGACATCACTGGTCATCTCTGCCTGCCATCGCTTTCTGCTGGTGCTTGAACCCCAAGAAACAGTTCCTTTTCTGCAATGCCCTGCTGTAAAACCATTCATTCAGCTATTCCCCAGTTTATCTTATAGCTTTGCTCTACATAGATTATTCTGGAGACAAAAGCATGGTTCAGCAACTGGGAATCAGCTTAAGTTGTTATGGTAGAAAAGACTCTGGAGTTACAACTCTACCTTTGTTAGCATTTCCAGCAAAGGAATATGATAACTATGGAATTCAGTGTGCACTCTTTAATATAAAAATACTGTAGATTTATCAAACAAGAGCCCAGTATGATCCTGAGCTTTAGCTACTGCTCAAATCTATCTTTCTCTAAGGTTTCCCCCCAAATCTTCTGTGTCATCCATTCCTCAGAAATTCTTCAAGAACAACCACCTGAATCAGCACCCCAGCAACAGAAAATCCTAGCTGCCCTCTCATGGATAATTTCCTGAGTGCAACTCACTACTCCATTTATAATTAGGCATCTCGCTTTGCACATTATTACATAAGCTATATTGGAGGCCAGAAATAAGAAGCTAGTGTCTCTCCAAAGTGAGAATTATTTGAAGCACACAAAAAGGTGCTCTGTTCTCCTAGCAACCAAAGTTGTAAAATAATGTAATCATATCCAAAATAATGTGATAAAAGATGATGTGATACATGCATCAGGTTGCTATGGCAACTGAAATAAGCTTAAATGCATGTATCTTCATTTTTGAATAACCAAACTGTATGTAAAGTTCCATTTCTAATTAATCCTATGCTATTTACAGTCATCTCCATTCATTCGTGTTTATTACAGGTCTACTGTTCCTTCCTCTTTAAATGGCCTTCACCCTGTTCCTGGCTGACCTAGTTTTTCATTTGTTTCCAACTTTCTATTTTTGACCCTGGTGATGTAAAATTATTATTTCATCTCTACCTGTTTGATAGAGACAAAATGGCTTTGCATTTCAACGTACCACCTGGAACCTTGTCTTGTCTTCCTTTCTTTTTGAAGCAACCCTGTTGCTCACAGAAATGTCCTATGGCGTCAGGGTTTTCTTAACTACTCCTCCCCGCACCAAACACATCAATAAGAATGTGCAGCCAGAGATGAAAATATGTGTCCGAGGCCTGTCCTTGGACCTCTAGGAGGGCCCATCTGTCCCGTCTTGCTCCCACCAGGCATGGGGACAACCCCTCCGCACGGTGGGCAGATGCTGGAGCTGCAGCGGGCACCATTGCACTGATTTGAGCTGGCACCTGCTTAAAGAATGCCTGGATCAGCTGCTTTGCTCCCAAACACTGAATTCTTATCACAAGTCACACTTTTCAAAAATATTTTGCACGTCTTTTGTTTCCTCCCCTTTGAGACTGAACAAA
The DNA here is from genome assembly GCA_035222435.1 of Microcambeva ribeirae. Classification (NCBI taxonomy): domain Eukaryota; kingdom Metazoa; phylum Chordata; class Actinopteri; order Siluriformes; family Trichomycteridae; genus Microcambeva; species Microcambeva ribeirae. Next base: position 34,619 of record JAYECN010916891.1, on the reverse strand, counting down.
ATCCTAATTTCCATAGAGTCAAACATGAAAACAACCCATCTCCTGTAACAGTCCCTAGGGAATTATGTGGGGAACTAATTGTTTACTGGATCAGGATTTTATTCTCTTGTTTCATCCTTGAGTTATTTTTCATGTGATTCAAAAAGATACAATATTTAAGGTGGTATGGTCATTAAAATTCAGGAGTTTGTGTGTTTTCCAAAATCTTTCTCCCCCATCCCCAACATGCTTGTACTTGCACACTTTCTAACTGTATGTTTTCTTAAATATATATATTCTTTCTAGATCAGTGGCTGTTGTACCCTGTGCTCCATCTTCGCTGCTAACACTCCACCTCTCCATCCCAAAGCCGTGTTCTGGGACAGTGCAAAGTAGCTCAAAGGCTGCGTGTTTAATCTGAACCACTTTTCACACCAACAGGTTGCCAGCCTCTTCTACCCAGGGCTGTTCCTCTAATGTGTTAGGGTTATTCATCTGTGAAGTTACTGCTTCAGTTAATGCAGTGAGCTTTCAAGCAGCAGCATTTGCAAGACACCAGCTTCTTATGGAGGCAAAGCCTGTTGAACATTTGGAGTGCTGTCTTCCCTGTGACCCCCAAAGCTGAGTCACACGGATATGTTTTCCCAAGAAAGGCTCAGTAGTCACAGGCCTGCCCCAGAATCTGGACAGGCTCATTTTGCCTTGGTCTTCTGCCTTTCACACATCAGAGACAGCTCTCCTGTGTCAAGGAGCAGAGCCCTCCTCCCATGGTTATCTGTCACAGGGGTGTGAAGGGCCATCCCACAGCAATATAGCACATGAAGCCAGGAACAGCTACAAAGGGCAAATAGCAGCCCTGGAAAACAGCTTAGCTACACCTCATCTACATAGCCTTTTGCACATTATCCAACCAGTGTGCTCAAGAGACTGCAAATTGCTTAGGGCCCTCCAAAAGACAGGCAAGTTCAGAGCTAAAAGGGATGCCTTCCATTTCTTAACCAATTCCTCCTGTTTTCTGAAGGCAGAAAATAAAAAAAAAAAAAAAAAGGCCTTGAAATCCTACTTTCCCCATACCCAGAGTGTGTGTGGGGATTCCTCTGAGCTAGTTAGCTATAACAAGACAGCAAACCTTCACAACACGATTAGTGACTTATACTGGCACAAGAAAGCCTGCATGCCCCAAAATACACCCTGAGCTCTCTTCCAGTTGCCTTCCCACGATAGGTACGTGTGGGCAGCATCTGCCAACAGGAGTTTGCGTTGGTATGTGAGTAAACGCTTGAGATTTTAGTCTCCAGGAGCTCTGCCCACCACCACCTCCGCTGGGCAGCTGCTTGACACGATGCCTCTCGGCTGCATGCAAAGATTCATGACTCCCAGCAGCCCAGTTTAGCTCAGGGCCAAACCTACAGGTAGGAGGGTATTAAACTTCCCCAGCAAGCAGCTTCTCCCTGTGCTGTTTGCTCCTGAGGTTGCCTGGTTTGAAGACAAGAAAAGCAGCAAGCCAGGGATATCATTTTGCAGGGGAAAACTGAGCAGCGGTTTCCTCCCACAGAGCCTGACTTAAAGTGCTGGTTAATGATCCTTTCCCTTCTGTTTTGCTAGGCCTGTTTTCCATTATCTGTCTCCATGCTGACAGCACAACTCATGTCCCAAGTGCCTCCACATGCATTTGTTTCTTACCTGCTAAACACTCACCTGAAGCAGTATTAATGTACCAGTAAGAGCTCTGCCACTCTCAATACCTAAAAAAAAAGAGGGGGGGAAACAATTCAGAGATGGGAAGGAGGGGAACTGGGATAAGAAATACACTTCTGCAGACACAGCTGATGGTATCTAGAGCAGAGAGAAGACAGCAGAACCTGCAGCTACACCATGATGCTGGGGATGATTCCCCTCTGCCTTCACCATTTATCTTATCAACTGTCTGCATAACACTCACTCCATTAGTCCCTCTTCCTCTGGGGATTCCCATTTTCCCAGGCTGGAGAAAATCTCTCTGCTTATACTCTTGTTTCTCTGGAGCAGCTCTAGACTCTTCCTCATGTGATTGCACGGCGAACCTTAACTAAAGATAACTGAGACCAGGAAGTTTTGTGTAGAAACAAGTCAGAATAACTGGCCAAGCCTAGAAGTATCAAAGCCATCTGCCTGGCAGCTGGTACAAATGGCTCAGCATTAGCTTTTTGAGTAAAATTCCCCAGATGACACAAAACAATGAAGAAAAACCTTATGAAAATATCATTTGTCCAGCTTTGATTTCTTCTTTTTTGCATGATGATGAAAATAAGACTGGCAACATACTTTCTTTGAGGATATGATTACCTCTTGGGCTGTAATAAAAATGCATTTGTGAAAGAGTTAGTTCCATAAGGGTTTTCAAAATAATATGCTGTATCACAAACTTACAGTAGCCTGTGCAATATTCTTAACATTTACCCATAACCTTTGATTGCAATCTGAGGATGAGAAAAATCAGTTCAATTTGTCTCTGATGTTGTACTAGACTAACAGGAGCGCCTGATTGGGTGACGCTGGTACATATTTCAGTACCACTTGCCTCAACCTTCTTTCTCTATTCACCGGCTATACAAATTAACTCTGGCTTGTGGCACCTTAGTATTATCTCAACAGCCATCCCACTAGATTCAGTAGCAGCGGCCAATATGTGATTGTAACATTTAAACATATAACCTATATCACAGATAGGCCTGAATTAAGCTTTGCACAGGTAGATGTTCATATTTTTACATCATAGGTCAGGATCTCTAATTCCCTGATCACACTTTTTCAAAGACAGCTACAGCATGTGCCGCAAATGGCATTTGCTTATTTTATGTCTTATTTGAGCACCTCTAAACAGGATGTATGATAGGATTAGGTCATCGTATTTTGCCTCAACGTGCTTTCTCAAAATCAATTTTTTGGTCTCTGAATTACATAACCAGTTACATAAACCATAATTTCTTTGTAAGATGACAATGGCCACTGTGAGGCTAACATTTCCTTGTAACCTTGCATAGCTCTAACGCCATTTTTGTCTGCATAGAGCCATATTTAACTGATTTCCCTTATATTCCATTGAAGACACCAGAATTTAAGCATGCTCCTATATGCCTTTACTTCACAGCCATAGAATAACTCACTATATTTAGAAACCTTGCTTTATCACGTCCAAAGAGTGCAGAGATTTATAGTAATCACTTCACACATTGTGTTTCTTTCTTATAAAGTAGCAATTTTTCCATATCCATAGAAGTCTAGTCATGCACTGCAACTGCTTGTCTAGTCTGAGATAGATACATCTCTCTCTTACATTCCACACTTGACATACAGACAAGTTACACCTCAAAGGCCTAGAGCACAGTTACTAGGGAGAGCGCACTCGGAGACACGGCTGTCAGTCAAAGCAAGGCAGTTTCATGTAATCACACTTGCTGCATCTGATCTAAGAGGCCCTGCCAGACTAACTTGACTCTGCAGACCTCGCGCAGATACATACAGCAATTTCCTGCTAGATCTGGCTTCCGGGCTAGACAGCACTGCATGGTGGAGAGTAGAAAGGCTTGGGATACAGCCTGAATTTAGCCTCCCAGACTGTTAAATGTTGTATTTCATCAATGAGGAGTGGCAAATATGACAATATGAGGTACAAATGCCTCCCTGAAGCCTGTCACACTTTAGTGGGGCTGTCAAAGGGAAGATGGGCAAGGCTTCCCAACTGAGCACAAGCAAATAAAACTCTTTTAACCATGACATTTTAAACAGAAAGGCAGAATAGGCTGAAAAGTGAGTGCTCAGGAACGTGGAGAGAAAGCTATGAGAGTAATGGCCCGTGAGCTTGGTTGCAGCATGGCTGAAGGGATTCATTTGAGGCTAAGGGAAAGACATCTTAAATTCTGCAAGACTGTGGAAGGAGACAACTTCCATGCAGCCCGCGTCTGAGTGAAGAAATGAGTCCAGCGCGTTCCCATGTGAAGGTCTTGAGTCAATTAATGTGACATAGCAGGCATGTCATAAAAAATGCATTTGGAAGTTAGGCCATATAGTGTTTCCTACCAGGCATCCAAAAATGCAGATCTTTAAGAGATGTTTCTGAAATACAGACCTTTGGTAACCCAAACGATGGTAGAAAGTTTTTGTGTCAGAGAAGACTGTGAACATTTCAAGAGAGAAAAACTTTCAGAATAAGCAACACAGTGCTGGGTAGTTAGACATCTAGAAAGAAAGAACAGAGAGACGAGCTGAACTAAGAGATCAGGGTAGCACGGCTTTATGCACCAAAAAAAAAGATGAGACACAAAACACAGAGTGAATGAAGCTGCTCACAGGTGGATGACAGGAGAGAGAGGAAATTCTACAGAAACCAGCTGTGCCTTTTTCTGGCACACTGAAGAAAGAACACAATTCATCTGCAGAAATGCTGCAGGAGCATCCAAAGGCACAAACCCCAAACCAGGAGGAACGAGGGAACAGTTAACACAAGATAGTATCGTAGTTGTTGAGAAAAAAAAGAACAGAGTAGAAACTTTGCGAATCAGATGGGAACGGATAAACTGAGAATCCTAATAAAAAACAGGCATCTTGGTGGTGAAAATCTAATTGAAAAGATTGAGGATGCAATTAGACATAAGGCCAGTGAAAGCAAATATGCAAACTCCAGATAAGCGGAACTGAGAAGTGGATGAGAGTAATAAGGAAAGAGCTAGAGCAGGGAGAGTTGCTTTGGAAATTCAGACTTCTCTATATCCTCATGGATATGAATCCAAAAAGCCAAAAGATTTAGAATTTATGGTGTGTGGAATAACTGAACTATTTTTCCTTGCAATTTACCCTCTTTTAAGAAAAAAGGTATTATATATAGTATTATACTGAAATTAAGTGTGCCAGGGTAGTCGTAGTGTACATGTATTAGATAGGAGTGTAATGCCTGGGAACCTGCCTTAGCGAAAAAGCAGAGATAAGCCTGTTTTCTGAGCACATTTCATCTTTTAATAGCCTTTCAAACATTTCTTTAGCAGGATGGAAGAAATCCAACTTTTAGAAAATACTTTTCATTGACCTCAACATTCACGCTCTCTCACACATACACTTCTCTACAGAAGGATTTCACAAGAGGAGAAAATAAATAATATGTAATATATAATGCAATATAAAGACAAAAGCCTAGCTTGCATAGTTATGCTCCTTTGAGCGTCATCAATCTCTGCATTTAGTAGAAGGACTTAGTAATATACACAAAGCAGTTTTCTAATAGAAAAGAAGCAATTCATGTTAGGAGAAAGAACTCACTTTTTTTTTTTAAAAAAAATTTACTTTTGCCATTTTCAGACAAAATGTCAAGCTCATACTTTTCTTGGGAGCTTAACTAAAAGACCAAAACCTGCTGTGAATTCAGTCTTTTGAAGGTCTGTTTTGCAGCCAAGACAATACCAAAATCAGTCTATAATTTGCTCTGCTCATGTATAAACACTGAAATGACAAAAGACAAGTTATCTTTGCATCCTTAGAACTAAAACTTAGTCTTAAAGCCAAAACGCTCCAAACACTTGATAACAGGCCTAGCAGTGATATGTAAATTGTTGGAGAAGTTTCATATAAAACATCTTGTCCTAGTTCCTTATTCCTTTGAGGCCCTTTACATGGCCTCGTCATAGTGACTTATGCCAGCAGCACAAGCCTGGGTTATTTATGAAGGTCATATAAACGATACATTGGGAATATGTTTCTTGTTCAGGTTAATAGAAGTTAGTTGTATGCAAAATGGCATCCAGCAATTTGTCTTCCATGAAGGATAGCTATCTCCATTCAGTTAGGATGACTATTTCTTTGGCTATTTCTAAACCAGACTTACAAACATTTTAGGCATTTTCCTTAAGAAATTAGCAAGGTACTATTTATCCTGTTATTATAATAACTAAAGATGCAAATCTAGTCAACTGCAAGAAGAAAATTGGAAACTATGAAAGACTGTTTCTAACCCAACCCCCTCTGCTGACTCCCTCTGCAGCAGTGAGGAAATTAGGCTGTCTTTTCTCAGCCCATTTTCCCCCCGAAGTGCTAATGTTAATTATACCTGCTTCACAGAGGTTTTGAAACAAACAATCTGTGTGTGAAAACTGCTTAGAGGCAAGTAGGTGCCAAGTTTTAATAATAAACATATGGTGAATGATTTTTTTTTTCTGGGTTTATATACTGTAAAAGCATATTTAAATCAGATTTGGAAGCCAATAGCGAACTAGCTAAATGCTGGGCTGTTTCCTTAATCAGTTAACTAACCACTGCCTTGCATGCCTTGCTCTAAATACCAGCAAGTATGGTGGTGCGACAGGCATCAGGCAGATGGTGCGCCCTTGGCTTGGCTCTTCAACACATAGCATTTTTTTTTTTTTTTTTTTTTAAAGAGCAGGACTATTTCCTGCTTCTACATTAAGAAATTTATTTAGATAAACCAGAAAGATGGAAGAAACACTAATGCTATGACATTTCAGCATGCAGCAAAGCACAGAGGAGCAGCGTCTGCTCCTCAGGGTACGTTGTGCTCCTTGGGCACATGCAAGTTTAACTAGAGACCAAGCAGGCAGGAAAGCAGCAGGATGGCATGACGGTCCAAGGCATCATTTCAGCATCTTTAAGCGTGCTGCATACCCTAGCATGGGGTATGTCTTTTAGACGAAAGTGAAGGAAAGACCCAACAAATCTAGGTCACACTGTTACTTTTTTGGTATAGAAAACATGTGTGCTTGTGTCTCTTGGCTCATGTCTGTCAGATGAATTTTAGTGTTTGTACTGTTATTTGTCCTTAATTCCAAACACCAAAACAGTAGAAAAGACAAGAAATCAAAATAAAGCCCAGCTACCTCTAACAAGATTCCCTAGACTTCATCCCGAGTGATTTTCAAAAGATTGAAAACAGACGTCAGCAAGAGACTTGGGACCGATGCACATATGACAGTGGTGGTTTGGGCTTTCCCCCTCGTCTGGAAAGTGTAGGGATGCGGGTCTCCATTGGAGAGGATCTTCTTTGCTCACTGAACTGTTTCCCTCAGCTGCCCATTACCCTTTTGTCCTATTTAATTGCTTTTTCCATTTAATTCTAACTGTCCACAGAGAAGAAACTATTGCTAAAATATGTGTGTGATCTATGGCCACCATATTTATAATCTATAGACAAGTTATATGCATTTGAAGATAAATCATTGTCTAAGTTTCTAAACACTAACTCTGGCTGTATTTCTAGCATTCCACTAAAGACATCTAGAACTCTGATTTTATGAGGACAGCGCAAGAAAGAGATTAGAATAAAACAGGCAATCTTTAATGGTATAAGAAGCTCACTAACTAGGTTGAGTTGGAATTATGCTCTTTTAGCAGTCACCAAGATACTCTGGCCAGAAACAAATTGAAATAAAATAGTAACTGTTATCTAGAACTCCAAGCTACTGTATGAATTGCATTAGTGCACTTAAAGACTCCTTTATCTTAAAAGGCAGTCATTGACACAGACAATTTACAATCTTAAATTATTTACAATTGTCTATTTGTCAAAGCAATAGAAGAAGAAGGGATGTTGAATACTGACACATACATAACTCTAGTGACTGTGTGCAGAATTACAAGCATGAGGAGATTTTCAGCAGTGCGTGTGGCCCAGCAAAAGTGCTTTGTTTTAAATACTGACCTCTGTAGAGGCAAGCTAGTTTTCTTTCATTCTTTGCTCTGTAACTGATTTTTCATTTTCAAGTTATTAGAGCCAGGATGACCTTGTGGTTGAACTGTTAGCACTGTTGAACTGAGCAACAATGCTCTGGTTTCCTCCAATAGGCCTCCCTGTTCACGCTGTCCTGCAACTGTGAATTCTTGCAAGTGTTGCCCTGACTGCTTTGTGGGAACACTACAAACACTCAGAAATTGCTTTTGTTCTTTTGTTAGTATTTAAAGAAAAATTTAAAGTCTCGAAGGACAAAGACCTTTTGATTCAGAGGCAAATCTGGAATGATTATCAGATTAGGGCTGTCCATTACTTCTTCACAAACAAGTGTTTCCATATGGGCGGTTGCATGACAAGTGGAACAGAGCTGTTTCTGCCTCCTGCAGCTGCAGCTCTTGACAATTTTCATAATGCAGGATAGACTCCTTCACTTCAGCCCTAAATTAACCATTCCAGATATGTGCACCTCCTTTTTCTCTTTTTATCTTAAATTGCCTATATCACAATCCCACTGGAGAACTGGGAAACTGAGGTTATAAAAATGTTTAATTTTTCTGATGGTTTTAATTACCAGGTATTTTTTTAAAAAAATCAGTGACTTCTCATATCCCTGTGGGATTACTGTTCTAATTTGAGTGGTGACAATGTAAGTGGTATGGAATTACATTTAAATCTTTCACAGTTACAACTCTAGTTAAGCTGTTACAGTAAAGTGCCCATATGATCCCAATGCCATGGTAACAGTGCGTCTTAAGGAAGCTATTAAAGCTGCATTGGTGCTTACCTGAGAGGCATGGGTAGTGTGCAATTTACAGATGAAAAACTAGATAAATCACATTGGCAGTGTGCATCTAGGATAGCCTGGTGCAAAACTAGCCTGCTGATCAATGGACCATCCTGCCTTATTTTACTCAACAGTTTCCATATGTAGACCTGAAATCGTTAGAAAACAAACTCAGGCTTTCCTTCACTGTACCTTAATCCGAGATCCAACATTTGGTGCTCCGTGCTCCTGTTCCGTTAGGGTTTTGTACTAAAAGTAGCACTTGTAACAGCGTTCGTAGTGGTTGTATGTCAAGTTATCAGTGATTTGTTAGGATGGTGCCTACCCCGACATCAGTTCATGCTGTGGATATCTTTCTAATTGGTTGTTGGTATCACCCAGAGGCTCAAATTAAAAAAAAAAACTACAAGATGAGCTGTAACAACAATATGAAAATACCAAAGTATAAGAACACACTTGAAATCCTGGATTAATCTGCTATGATACTTTAGAGGTTTGCACTACTGCACTACTTTGTTACAGAAGAAAAAGAAAAGACCCTCTGAAATCAAAGCATAGACTTGAGAGCAACGGCAGACAGGGCAGAAAGGTGAACGTGGGAGCAGTGGGAGAGGTGGCTGTAGCTGAAAGTGGACAGCCTGCTCCTACGCAGGGAGAGGATTTCTCATCAGCAGGACAGCTACTCCTCCACCTTTTTTTTTTACCCATTATTTTCTCCTCTCTCACCACAAAAGGAGATCTAAGTTTAAGGCTTGGAGTTACCTGGAATTACCTGCCAAATCAAGTAACCTGCTGCCTGCTCCCACCTGGAGGCAGAGGGGCAGGCTTCTAGAGGGTCCACACCAAATTGTAACATTAAATTGACTTCCTTTCTGACACTGAGAAAAAAGACCCAATAATACTTGTCACATAACTCATTTTCATTTCATATTCCCTGCACAAACCTTTGAATTTCAATGGGGTGCTTTGTTTGCCAGCAGCGACAGCCAAATGAGCCTGGCCTCAGAATCTTTCAACGAATGGCTTAGAGAATATATAGTTTTGATTTTCCTTTATTTCTCAAGAAAAATGGTAAATAGTGACAGCAATGCTTTGAATCCCTCCAGACACAAAATGACACTGGCATTCCCTTGCGGGGTTTAGCCATGTGGGGAAGATCACTCAGACTTCTGGTTTCATTCCAGGTTACCCTTTTCCTGGGTAGCATACTGATGAACATGCTCATCTTCATTATCTGCTCTTGGAAAACTCTTTAAGATCCAAGAGGAAATTCTCATTTGTGAATTTTGTTATCTTATCTGTGTTAACCATCCACCAATTGTACTTACTCCTTTATGTTCTCAGGGAACTGTGGTTTCACGATCCTGTAGGTTTGTCAGACTCAGTATTACTCATTAGAAGTCCACAAGAGCTTCCAGGTCTTCATCAGCCCCTTCATGGACCATTTGTGTACTGCGTTTTCTGCCACCTCTTGAAATACAACAGAACATACATCAAAATCTTCAGCATTTTTGGGGTGTTAGCTTTGATGCATCTCTTATATTATGGACGTGACAAGTCATATGGCTTAGCAGAGCCCTGCTGCTGCCTCTCATGCAATGCCTCTTCCCTTGGAGGCTGTCTGATCTGTGAAGCTTTTACCATTTACTGCCCCTTCTAGGATAACCCTGATGCCTGCTTGTCTGGGGTTTCCTATTCCCTGGCTAGTTTTTCACTGCAAACTGTAGTCAGCCACACATTGCCCTAGGTCCTGTATCTGTCCACAGGATTGCTCTTGATTATAGTTTAGTGAAGTTGCTGAAGCTTAGAAATCAGAGTGTCACCCTCAGAGCCTGCCCTAGCTGCACCTAGGTTCACCTGCTGTGAACCTTTTGACATTGTCTGCTTTACTGCATCCATCCCTTCAATCCTATTCTGTGATTTGAGACATGCAGATACGAAGAATGGATTTGGGGAGATACTGACAAAGGGGCATGTCCTGTAGGACACTTCTCTTATTTTACAGAAAGAAGAAATTAAAGAACAAAGAGTTGCCATCTTTGAAGAAGGTGCAAAATGCCATCAGCAGAGTTCATAATAGTTTACTGTAAGTAAAACCATTTCACCACAGTTTATATGACAGCTATGATGTTTGTTTGAAGTTCACAAGAAACAATTTCCACTGCATAACTATCCATTCACTGTAACTCTCGGCTCTACCAAACCCTGGCCAGGAGTGATGCTGTCTATTCCTGAATGACTCCGCCAAAATGAGGTTTAGATACCCCTGAGTTTGTTCTTCACAACATGTTGAAATTTCTCAGCCCCCTCAGTGATTTCAGACGGGACCTGAAAATACCAAAAGGTTTGAGTGGTAGAAGCAGAGATTTCTCTCTTAGAAAGAATTACACTGATGAAATGACTGGTTCCTTATCTATCATAACTTTTAAAGACCCAAAAGAATGAGAATGCCAAACACTTTTCCTTTGATAAATACAAAAATCACACTACAATTCCTCTTTTTTTTTTTTTTTTTTTTTTTTTCCTATTCTAGTCTTAGAATTTATGAATCCACCAAAGCCTAAAGGGAGTATTGTGACAATCCACATAACAGACTGTACCATCCCACCCACTACTTCCTCCTGGCTGAAAAAGAGCGTATCTATCAGTAACAGTGGCAAGCCAGATTTAAAGTCTCTAAGCATACAGGAACAATCCCCTTCCTACGTAATCTTTCCCAGTGGTTACTTACCTGCTTTGCAAAACAGTTACATCTTAACATTGGTGACCTACATCGGATTTTGCCTATGCTTCAATATACACGGTAAATGCTATAGTTAAAACTGCTTCACAGACCCTCTTCCTAATGTTTGCCAGTATCTCAATTTTTATGCACTTAGCTTAATAAAATCTCTGTGCACAGAACACTAGCAAGAGAAAAAGAAAAGCTAAACAACAACAAAAGCCACAAAAGCATAAAGAACTACATAATATAAATAGGTCTATAAATTATAGATGTGTTTTTTTTTTTTTAGATTATTGCTTTAGCTGATTATTTTCTGCATTAGAGACAGTATTTTATAATCTGTAGGAATTCTGCTGATTTATAGACGTTACCTTTTCTAATTCTGTATCAGAAAATTAAAACAGTGGTTCAGACAACACAGCTAGTTAACCTAAGTATTGCATTTGCAGATTTCCAAGAAAATTGTCAGGATGACTTGAAAATAGATGTTGAGTTTTTTATTTATAAGAAGTGTTATCTTGTCAATGCCAGCTAATTCACTTAAGATGCTATGCCAGTGTGCTCGGTTCAGCTGAGCAAGGGATTTTACAGTTCAGCAGGATTAGGGCTTGGCAGCTAATACTGCTTGTAGCTTTTTTTTTTTTTTTTTTTTTTTTTTTTTTAAATGCAAGCTAACTAAATCCCTGAGTTTCTTAGTATGTCCTAGAATATTAATTTGCAAGTTTCAAGTCAAATCTGTTCGCTTTTAAATTATATCAACACTTTCTCCAACTTAAACCTAGGATTTTTTAACTGCTTAGAAATCCTTTGAGCATGTTGGGCTGGGTATTGCTTTCCAACCTTTATGACCCAAATGCCCAGGTGAGGATATCTGCCCGATAGCAGCGCAGAGCTGGATGAAAAGCAGCCCAAAGCGAGAGGGAGAAAACCTTTCTGAATTAGGTGCATTGCAAAAGGAAACTCCCACGCACAGCTCAGCCCTGTCTCCTACCTGCTTTTAGTATTTTGTCCAAGTATTGGCAAGTCAACTTGTATCAAGAGGTGTACATGTGTGTGAATGTAAGAAAAAGGGGGCTTGCTGGACAGGAAGATTGGAGCTGGGAAGGAGGGAGAGGATGAGGGGAGTGTAAAGGAAGTGAGAGTCAGCGAGATTTTTGGTTTGGGGGGGGAGGGGGGGGAGCATGTGGGTCTGTGACTGCACGAAAATACTTCACTCCAGAGCACAACAGATATGGTATGAGGGCTACAACTCCTGTGCTGTCAAGCAGTGAAGGAAAGTCAAGTCCTGATTAAAGGAGGAAGGAAAATTTCTTTCTTTTCTTTCTTTCTTTTACTGAAGAAAGATAAACCATAAACACATTTTTAATATCTAACAGGAAGCAAATATTTAGTAAGAATGTTAAGAATTAACTGTTAATAATTTTAGGCCTCCCATTTTTTTTTTTTTCCTGCGGAAAGGATAATTTTGAATGTGTTAAAGATGAGTGGAATTTGAACTCATTGCTCCTTCATGTCTCTTTGAAAATCCAAGTCTTAATTTTATGTATTAATACCCTTCTGTAAAAAGGCAAAGACTGATTATAAGGCAATGATCTAATAGTTCCAGATTTTTTTTTTTTTTTCTGGAAGATTTAAAAAAAAAAGAACAAGAAAATAACTTCACTTTCAGACACAGGCTGAACTTTTTTTCTCTTTACATTTTGCTTATTGCATAGCACTCAGAAACTTTGCTACCTTACCAGTCTTTCATCTAGTGCTGCCAGAAAGGTAGCATGGATTTCTAAGGCAGAGATCTGACAGTGCTGGGTGTAACGAGCCCTGGCCCTGTGAACTTGCACAGCAACTTCTGCCTGCAAAGTGCACAGATACAACTTCAGTCGTTGCAGAAACCACAGATGAGGAAGAGAGGCCGAAACAGGAATAGATCAAACGTGAAAATGCTGTTGTTACAAACCAAACATATGAATTAAAGGCAACAGATTCACTTTTCAAGGGTAGAGGCAGCATGGAAGATGCATTTAGGGAAGTCAGTAGACTACAAGACTCTTCCAGATTCTGGAAGGAAAGAAATCTTGAGAAGTTTCTGAAATTTTTATCAAGAAGCATCCTTTTTGTTCACCCCTATGTTGGGAGAATCTTGGTGATCATTAAAATGAGAGCAAATCCTGAAATAAACCACAGTCAAGACTTTGTGGGTTAAATTTGTCCCTGTGAGGATTGTCTACGTTGCTGCTAAGGAGTATTAGACTTCTGAGTTTAGGAAGAGGGCCAAAGGCATCCAGAACCACTTAGCAAGCATCCTTGGAAGCTGGTGTGGAAGCAGGAATGGAAATGGGCACCACCAGCACATCGCTGAGCTTTCCTGCTCCCTGACTCCCCGAGCTACTTTGTGGTGCAGCTTTCACACAACTCATTAAAGAAACAGACCACCTCAGTGAGAGCTAGTAGGCATGGGGAAAAAAAAAAAAACATTATCCACAAAGCCTTGTGGATCAGTCTGGATCTCTTCCCCGCAGACTTAAGAGGGAGCAGACACCATCCTGCAGAAAACATGTCAGGAGCGCTTGTTCACTGCTCATCCACTGGCCATTTGTGCCAGCACTACATTTTGCACAAGTCCTGCAAGTACTCTCCAGGGCTCTATCTCAGCAGAAGTTGGATTAAATTAATTAATCCTTAGGTATCTCTGGTGGCCTACCACTTTAGGCCATCACCAGCAGCAGGGAGGAGCCAGAAGAAATAAGTGCAAAGCAATGAGAGCCAATGAGCTGACAAATCCCATATATATTTTTGCTGGAATTAACTCCATCTGGAAATGTTGTGATGGTGGAGCTGCAGGCATCCTTATGAAGCTCTACTTTCTATTTATAATTCATTGATTTCACCAATATGAGGTCTAGTTGTTCAAAAGTTAAATGAAATCAATTCTGTTCTTGTGTTTTAGAGTTCAGGAAGATGATGAGGGAGACTGGGGCTTGCGAAGGGAATGGGCAGGACAGTAGCCTCACTCTTCCCATCTCCCAGCTGATGAGCTCCATGAAAAAATGACAGCTCAGGAGATAACCTCCACACAACAGGCAGCAGTGTGTCTGGTTTATGTCAAGGATATTCCTAAGGGGACACAAGATAGTGTTGAACCAGGGATGGCAAGTTTTTTCCAATGTGTTTCTCCTGTAAATTACCTCCAAGTATTTTTCCTAATTAATCCCCCAATAGGCTATTATGTAGCTGCAAGGTTTGCTGTGAAATCCACCTCCGCCTGCAATATGATCTTCCAAAACTTCTGCCTTACTTTGAAACTCTATTTCTTGCACTTTTGGTTGTAAACAAAAGCAAAAATAAACACCCAGCAACACAAAACAAAAAACATCACAATCCTCTTCCTCCTCCTTGCCCCCAGCTAAATACCTTGACAGGGTGTGCCTTTCCGGTAGACTACACGACCCTGGGGCAGCAATGCGTCTGAGAGCTCAGAATTACATGTGTCCATCAAGTTGGGTGTCTGCACAAGCACCCAGGAGAAAGTCTCTGCTGTCCTGCTGTTTGAAGACAAGAAGAGAAAACTGTCACCAGCCCTGTTTGTGTCCTGGTTCAGGTCTAATTTGCATTACTCTGATTTATTCCCTGAATAACCCCTGAGATAATTAACTTGGGCAAGACCCCCATCTTCTCAAGACATGCTACTGTAGCTCACAAAGCTTTCTCCAGTTGTTGACTTGCTGAAAAAAATCATCACAAGAAGAAATCTTCCTATAGACAGAGAATCCTGTTACGTTGCAAGGCACAATTTTTGCACAATTTAGAAAAGCATAGAGAAAGCCAAAACGTGCAGAAAAACAAAAAATGGAATTAAATAGCGACATACCAACATAAATAATTTAGAGTAATGAGACTAGAAGCAATATATTTTTTTCACATTCATCTTATCAGTAAAACACAAAAATACCCAAGCTCCCCAAAACACCTCCTCACATCCATTTTGCGACAGAAACGAAGGCAGCAGATGGCTGCCGCAGGGCCAGGCGGTGGCTGCCGCACGCACCCTGCAGCCCCTGGGCCTTGCTCATCCCAAGTCACATGCAGCCTTGGCCTTCTGCCCCCTCGCACGTTACCAGCTACACATGCACCCCGGGAGCTGCTGTCACCTCGGCGGCGCTGCTATTGGTTGCGCACGTCCTATCCCCCTGGGGACAAACACAGCACTGAACTGGTGGCCGCGCATGCAGCCTGCTGAGGGAGGCTTTCCCTCACGTCCTTCTCTTCATTTGCCTCTAGTTTTATTATTTATTAGCTGTAATGGCTTATTGAAGTTTTGCAGCATCATATTTCTCACTCCTCCTTTTTTTTGCCCTCTATGCCTCATACTTTAAATATGAGCTGTCTGTCCTTTTTCTGAGAAAATTCGATGTTAGGAAGGTTCAGACTAACCTTCCTTCAGTTCTCAGGTTCCGAGAAGCCTGGAAGTTCGCTGACATGGATGACTCAGGAGCTCTGACTCCTAACCTTGGTCCTGGCTCCTCCACTTGCTCTAAGTGGCAAACTCTCAACATGCGCAAAACGCAGCCAAATACAGCAACTACATAAAAGAAAGACCACATGGAAAAACTCTTGCACAGCTCTCCCAACTCCCTCATCTTCCAAGAAAATCTCACCCTTGTGCCCTGGACCACTGTTGTCCAGAGGGGACAGGGATTGGTGGGACTGCAAGACGTCCAGTGTAGAAACTGCCTATTTCTCCACTGAGGTACTTGGTGCACTTGAGAGGAGAAAAACCAATACTAGCATGAACTGGGAGCTCTGGCAGGCCCCATAGCACCTTGGGCCACAGCTAGGTTTTAAAGACCTGAGCAGACCCGACTGTTCAATGCACCAGACTAGGAATTTGGGACTGAATTAGATCCTGTCCAGGCTTAAAAGTGTTCTATAAATGTCAACTGCAATTACATAATGATCTTTTCTGCCCTGGAAACACTGATCTAGCGCTTGACAAGCCGTTGGGTGTGTGCTCTTTGCAAGGTAGTTTCTTGCTCCCCAACAGGGCAGAAGGGACCCAGCTAATACAGATTATGACAAAATGTACCAGGCAAATGCTGCTGCTGCTTAGAACATATCACTACTCTTCATGCTGCAGCTCTCACCAAAAGGCATATGCAAGAGTCTGGCAAACACAGATTTCATTAACGTACCTATAATATTCCCAAACCTGACTTTCATTAGATTCATATGCTAAATCCAGGAGAATGTCTGGGGATTTTGCATGTAATTACAAGACCGATAATTACATCAGATAAAACCTCTCCCTATCTTCATTCAGCCCAAAACAGATAAGCATTTACACAGATAGGTAGCTTTAAGCAAGAGAAGCAACTCAGCAATGGCAATTACTTAAAACGATGCAAATACCTACATGCATTTGTATGATAAATACAGTATAGCTCCTTATCAGCTTCAGTTTGCATGGTCCCAAAGACAGATATCACATCCATGTCTTGTCCTCCTGCAGAGCATCTGGTGTATTGGGGAAGATAAAATCAACAAGCCAGAGTAAATATATCAGTTTAGTAAGCTCATATATCAATGCAAATATGTTCTTTTCTCATGAGTTAAAATAGCAGGTTTTTATTGTCTGAAAGGACCCTGCACGCAGCACTTTCTCTCAACAGTTAACACAGATGCAGTTTGGGGCATCACATGCCATATTTAGAAAGCTCTAGTGTCACCATGGCAACAGGTTTCGCTTACACATAACGGTGCAGACGTACGCTCTGAACCAGACAGCGAAAGAGATGACATGGAGAGCTCACTGCAAAGCTGCCTTCCTGCTTGCCATACAGCACGTTTAAACTCTACAGATATAAATAGTGTGGCCTTTCTAATCTTTTTTTTTGGTGGATATTTGTATGAGTTGCTGGTCCTGACAAATGACTAGCGAGTATCATTGGAAATCCCCCCAGTGCTGTTAACAGAACATATGCAAAATATGTATAGGTAAAGAGCTTTATATATTCATATACATATATAGACATACATACATAGATATATCTATGCCTACCTATGTCTGTGTAGATATATATCTACTGTAGCTGCATAGTAGCTTACTTGTGGCACTCACTGCTAGCATAGATGGTGGCTGTGGATGTGTCTCCTCTGTAGCACAGGGGTTTCTCTCAGGCATTTTCCTCCATGCTGTTCAAAAGCCTTCAGCGCTGCAAACAACACCCCAGCTCCAACTTCGCAATAATCCTGCAACTACACAGCCTAGTGAAATGAGGCCAAGAAGTGTTGATCTAAGAAAAGGAGTGGAGGGAGACCACCCCCAGATAAAGCGCTTTCAAGGAAGACTTGAAATACCTTCAAGGAAGATATTACTGAGCTTGGCAAATATTGGAAAGCTTCAAACACACTCAAATCTAAGCCAGATCCTGGCTGGGGATGAAGGAGAACAGGACCTTAGTACCTTCGAATATGAAACCGAACCACCTTACTTAGTCTGCACAGGAACACTTTGCAATAGCAACAGGCAGGTCCCTGTAAAGGCAGCCAGCGCAGCTTATAAAGACTGTTTTCAGCTCAGGCAGGCCAAATTCTTAGTGAATTTAAAGCTGTACGCAAATGCACTGGGGCAGTGGGAAAAGACTGTGAATCCCCGTGGGAGTAAGTCCCGCTTTTGGCTGCCCTTCTCCAAGAGCACAGGGAAGAAAGCAGGAAGTCTTCATCTCCAGGAATAGACAGCCAGCAAAACATTGCCCTCACCGGGCTGTCAGCGCACACACACCCACCAGCCACTGTCTCCATTAAGAGGCGGCAGCATCAAGTTCCTGAGCCCCTTCCCAAGTGGGGAATGACCCCGCACGTTAACAGGGAGCACATCAGCTTTCCGAGCGGATAAGGTCCCCACCTGCACCCTGGATGTAGGGGCTGTGGCACTAGTAGGAGACTTCAGGTGGGGTGGTAGTGAGCAGGCCTAATTCAAAGTCTTGTTTACACCTCACCATTAAATAACTTCCCAGGGTCTTGCTCCGCTCCTGAGTGTTGGTGAAACACACAATATGAGTTTTACAGAATGGAAAAGAAGGTCATAAGTATTTCCTTTTTTTTGGACAAATTTTCTTTGCATTTGGGAGGACTTGCACCTTGCTAGTGAGCCGCCTTCATCTGTGATTTTCAAACCATTGCGTTCCTGGTCCCTGACAGCCATTAAGGACCACCACTGCATGCCACTGCTGGGAGAGCAGCCTGCATATAACTGAGCCAGTGCACCCCTAACAGCTATCCCCAAAGATTTACTACCCTAGCCAGTTACAAAAACCCCAGGGTTTTGTTCTAACAGCATGCAAATGCTCACATGAGCATAACTTAATTTAATTTTCAGTGTTCAGCAGAATGTATTTTTCATTGCACCTCAGCTGTGGTGTAGAGATAAATGATGTATTTAGTCTTTTGACAATTTTGCTAAAGCTCCATTCCCAGCTGATCTCTTTCAAGTGATCCAGATTTCAGAGATTTTCATCCTTAATTAATCTTGGTGATAATAGGAAAAAAAATTGGAATGAAGTTTTAGAAAAATAATTTCTGCCATTAAAACGATATTTTCTCTATTCTTACTGCCCAAGCCTTGGCTTTTCATTGCTCTTGCAAATATGGCACACACAAGACCTCCCTCTCCAGTGCATGTGATACCGTAGGAGACTGGAAATATTTCCGAGCCAGGAAATAATGACAGTTATTCCAGTAGATATAAAGGCTTTTCTCCACAAGCTGCACTAAAAAGGCATTATGCTGTTAAGAATATTGCCTAAAATTCACTACAGCTCTAAATGGCCCAGATATTGTTTTGTCTTGCTGCTCTGCACAGCATTGCTCTTTTCCTTGAGTATTAGCTTAACAAAGCATGTCGAACTGTGGAGAATATTTTTGCATTAATAAACATTCTCTCATAATCCTGATGGAAACCACAGTGACTGATCAAGCAGCTCTGCTGGACTTTGGCAGCCCCAGGGTGTTTTGGAAACAAGTGCAATACACTCTTTGCAGGCGAGCTCCTGGCCTGGCTGCTAACTTTGCTTCCCCTGCAACACATACCCACGTATACCGGGTAATTCATATATTACTGCTTCAGCTGAATTAATTGCAATATGGACAGGAAACGGCTGCATGGCCAGCACAGGGAGAACAGCAAGAAAAACAATAATGTTACCCAGGCAGGCGTTCTTCAGCTCAAAAGTGCTATTCACTGGGCTGGTGTTGGGCTTCTAAGGAAATTTAGCTTTAAAGAGAGCGGGCTGCAACTGTCTCTTCTGGTCTCAGCCCCATGGATGCATGGGCAGGGGGAGAGCGCAGGCAGCAGCACCAGCCATGGGTGCTAGGAGTGTTTGACAGCATTGCTGCGTCCTCTCTGCACTTCAGCCTTCCCAGTGAAGCGGCAGAAAGTCCCTGGCTTTCTGCATGGGTCTGGGAAAGAGCTGGAAAGAAAACAGGCGGCTGGAGAAGCCCAGAGGAAATAAGAAGGGCCAGATTAAACATGCAGACATGGAAATGTGGAGGGGGAAAGGGAGGGAGGGAAGGGGAAAGCACACGGAGGAGGAATTTCTTATTTTGTGACAATTGGCCGGCCATAGGACCAATTTGGCAAGTTGTAGGTGGTAAATGTAGTAATTACGGATGTGGGGAAAATGGACAACCAAGTCTCTGCCAACCACCAGGTGTAATATTTCAAGACTAAGCTAAGATGGGTGTAACTATTCAACCAGCACAAGTATTTCAGCTAAACACCACACAAATATACTTGTTTGTTGAGAACTTGGGGCTGCTTTCCTTTCCATGTGTGCCTCTTCTCGACATAGCAGCTCTTGCAACACAAAAAGGAAGGGGTGCAACCTCCACACAGAGATCACAGCCCGCTGAGAACTGAATGCATTGAAATAGATAAATGAGCACACGTGAGAACTCTAACCTCATACCTAGTCTTGACATGGATGAAATCAGTGAGTTTTCCAAAATACTCAATAGTATGATATTCATCTCCTCCAGTTTTATGTCTGGCCTCTTGATGTCTGTGGTGTACTAGGCAGGTCTAATCTAACATGCTAAAAAAGGATCATATTCTCTAAAACAACAGTGTTAGTTAACGTATATAGAGATTCTTACCGGCAGAATCTGTGCTGATGCTAAATTCACGCTCCTGATTAAGCTGCGAAGAGCCCTAGCTGGGAGTAATTGCTGCATTGTAGGCACAAAGGTCAAGTCAGGTAAGCTGTGTTTAAAAACAACAATAAAAGCACAACCCTTACCAAAAGGGGAAAGATAAAGATTTTCCATAGATAGTTTTGCCTAAGTCTCTGCGCTCTGAGAATGGTGAAGGATCAGAGATGCCAGTGCCAGAGACCAACCAGGCCAAAATCCTGGGGGTAACTGCATTCTGTAGCATGGGCATCTTTGGGTTTTTCCACTCACTACTACACAGTAGTTAACAACTGGATTAATTTATTTCAGTTCGGTTTGCACAAATTTTCACTCATTATGGAAGAGTACCACAGACGTACTCTTTCACAACGATGAAACCCCTTGAATAATGGCAAAACTACTGTATGACTTGCATAGTTTAACAGAAAGCAGCTTCATAACTCTTTTGGTAAAGTATCCTATAGAACATGGTACTAATTATCATATTCCCTAATAAATTCTAAATTCGAAAACCAACAGAAAGCTGATAAGAAACTGTACAAGATAATACAACCCTAGCTTTTTCAGTCTGCTGGAAGAACTGGAAAAATAAACTGCAGACTAAATAATCCCCTCTGACAACATTTGTATTCACAAACAGTCCAGAAAAGCCAAAGGTAGGGGTTGCCGAGCTCACAACAGCATTTCTAGCACTCCTCAGCGCAGGATTGCGCCGATCAAATCCCCCACATTCACTATACTGGTGCAGCAAAAGGAACAGATGTGTCCCCATCCTTCACCTGGTGCCCGCACAGAAAGTCTCTGCTTTTGGCACTTGGGTTATTCACATCCAGTGTTGGGGGAGAAAGGCGTGATACAGCTACAAAACACAAGGGCAAAGCCAGTAACTCGTACCTCTTCCTGTTTCATATCCTCTTAGGGCACAAAAAAAGCGACACAACTCTGCTCTTACAGCCCTGAAAGAAACTAGGCAAACAGGAAAAGAAGAAATCTCTCCCCCCAACTCCTCTCAATTTGTCCAAGTGCCTCTGTGAAGAAACCGAGGCTGCTGCTTCTGAAGGCACAAGGTCTCCCAAACGTGGCAGGGCATAGGAGTGATGCACAAGTGTTGCACAAGGGAAACTGCTCAAGTCCAAAAACCTCAAAGGCAGCCCCTTCTGAAGAAGGTGGGGGCAGCTGGCTGGACACAGGAGTCCTACTGCAATGCAAGAGTCAGGAGCAGAAGAAACCCACATTGCCCTATGAGGTTAATTATTTAGTCTCCCTACGTCTCCTCAACACAGCTGTCTGAGTAGCTCCATAGCTCTTTGGCACGCAAATGTCTTTGGCACTGACAGGAAAATACAAAAACTGCCTGAAGAGAAATGAGCCTGTGGAAGAACTGACTGCTTGTGTTAATTATCAGACCAGCACAATGTGGAAAACCCTTGCTTTCACTGAGTGTTCAGCCTTGAAGTTCTAATTGGCCAGCTAAGGCCCTTGCCATAGTCAAGGCTCCCTGCAGTCAGTGGATGCCAGTGTCATGCCACGAGTCTGATTTGGGCATAAGCCGGCAGCCTGAGGGGGCTCGTGGCTCTAAGCTGCAGCATTCAAAACCAGTTAAGTGTTGCAAATGAGCTCTTGCAATTTGCTGTCTTCTAGCTTTCTCATCTTTTAACGTTCACCTCTTTACAATTGCCTCTGTGACTGGGACAGGCCAGAAATATGTCTCAGAACTGGGAGATCACAGTAGTTTACTAACCTCTGGCTGGTCTAGGGTTTAAGGAAAAAAGCAGGATATGCTGAGGGATGCACAGGAGCCTGCAGGCCAATAACCTCGCTCTTTCCCTATGTTTAGCCACCATTGCCATTAGCAGTGACAATCCTGCACGTCCTGTCTCAGACATTGCCTTCAGATCCAGTTTAGCTGCCGCAGGTCCTGAAAAAGCAACATCAAGAAATGCCAAATGAGTCATTAAAACCTTCCTACACATTCAGGCACTGCATTGTTTCTTAAGCAGCACGTCCAGGTCAGGAATTACACCGAATGCGAGAGAGGCCTCCTTGCACCTACTGAAATCTTGTAAAAACAGGACAGCCCTTTCCCAGAGGAGCCCAGCAGAGCCTGGCAACAACTTTGGGATTGCCATGCCCTGCTGCTGATGGCACACTAGCTATCCTGACAGGATCAAGGCCCGTCTTTCAGAAAGCCCACCAGCATGTTGCCAGTCTCCTCTAACTCCTGCCCTCTGCTTGTTTTGATCCCAAGCAGGACTTGGGCATTTCCCACACGGGTTCTGACCGCTTCGCAGCACTTCGCTGCGGCCTCCCTGACATGGGGCTTTCTGGGATGGGAAGCCCAGATCCCTGTTCTCTCCCCAAAGCATTCGTGAGTCAAAGCTCTCACAGACAGGAGCTTATTTCTGGCTTTAACTTTCTGGAAGGAAAGGAAACGCTGCCATGTCAGTACCTGGCTGCGCTCCCAGGATGTACATGGTTTGGCCAGTATTTCTGTATGAAAGCAAGAGCATGAATCACCCCTTGCAAGAAAAAGCTCTGGAGGTGAAATGGACAAGAGAAGCTGCTTGCTAGGAGATGAAGAAAACTGACCAAAAAGGCAGACAGAGGCTGAAAAGACCATGGCAACTCCTCGCTTCTTCCCCACTCAGAGTTGATCCCTCTCTTCCCTTTTCCTCACACCTCTTCAGAAACTCATAGTATTATGATTTATTAATCACAGTTTCTGGGACATTGCCAACACTTCTCACTAGGCACGTAAAAAACTTTTACTACCAATATTATTTCCAAAGTCTTCCTCTCCTGTGAATTTACTGCTGACCCAGCCCTACAAACTGTGTTTGAAATAAACACCCCCAACTCTCCTGCCAGCTCCCCTCCTTCTGTGGCTTCCTTCCTCTGGCTCCCTGCTCCAGGGCTGCAGGACTCCTCAGCCTTTTGCCTAAATACCTGCTCTGCAGCCTTGCTGAAGCTCCCTGCAGTGTCAGCGTGGGCTCCTCTTTGGCGTGCACTTTCGTCTCATCTTAAAAAGGTGCAGTCCAAGCACAAAGTACATACGGAAACCAATAACCCGCCAAGCAGCAGATAAACAAGTTACCTGCTCCTCAGGCAATGAAGGTTACTTCCTTCCCAAAGAGGTACAAGATCCCTTGTTTATTTGATATTCTGATAATGCCTGCAATTCTGCAATAAATTTGAATACCTGTAAAGATGACCATCAACCAGACTCTGCTCAGCAGCGCTCACAGAGGACAAGAGGCAATGGGCACAAACTGAAACACAGAGATTAAACATTAAAACAAACAAACAAAAAAAACCCAGATCTGTGAAGGCAGTTGAACATTGAACAGCTGCCCAGAGACACTGTAGAGTCTCCCTTCATGGAGATCAAACCTGACCAGAGTGCTGGGCAAGCAGCTCTAGCTGGCCCTGCCTGACCAGAGGTTGGACCAGGTTGGTCTCCAGAGCGTGCCAGCAGCGGCTCTTCTGTCATCCTGCAATCTGACAGGATCTTCTGGTCTAAGGCTGCCTGAAATTAGTCAGGAATTATCCAAAAGTTCAGGAAAAAAATGGGCATTCTTGATAGCACAAGTCTGCATCAACATGGCATCAACATGTCACAGCTAGAGAATGAAATCACCCTGTCTTGCTCACGCTTTGCTTTGCCCAACTGGGCACCCTGACAGGACCCTCCAACCAAGCAACTATGCAAGGCTCCTGCTGGGAACAGGACATCTGCAGACCCCAAGGCAGCCAGTGACGGGTGGTCACAGAGGTGGGAAGGTTGCCACATCTGCCCCCAAGCCTGCAGAGCACCCGGCAGTGGATCAGTGCTCCCCCAGCACTGTCCTCACCAACTGTTACCACGACATTTCAGCAAGCCTTAAACAAACACAAAAACCCCAACCTCCTACCTCTAAATTCATCAAATCATCCTACCTTGTCTCCTTCATGGAGGTGGCTGTAATCCTCTGCATTTTCATGTTTAAAATACATATGAATTCAAAATACTTTTCACTAATTAAAAAGCTAAATGCAAAAAAAGTGTGTTTTCACCGAAATATGTCCCTTCCCAAAAGCAACTAAAAGGGATCTCCAAACTATCTTTAAAATGCCTTTTTTTGTGTGTGTTTGTGATTTTTTAACATTTGAAATAGCAGTTTCTCACATTCCTCTCTGTGAGGGAAGTGGGAAGATTCATAGATTGACTAATCTGAGCAACAGTATCTTGAAAAAGAAGGGAAACAGATTCCTAGGGACTAAAATAAAGAAATCATTTTGAGCCTAGAATTTATTCCTAAAAAAACAAAACAGAAAAATTTTGCACTCTGAACTCTACTGCTTCACCGACCTCCTCCTGTCTCCAAATGAAGATGGAGATGTGCTAAAAAGCAGCATTTTTCTGTGGTCGTTTTTTAGCACTGCTTCCTGACCTCAATTTAGCTGGCCAGGTTTCTCAGGAGAAATCCAAATAATATCCAAGGACCTCCAGAGGTTTCAGACAATTGTCCATTGACAATAAAAATGAGTGTCCAAGCAGCACTAGCTCAGACTTTTCTGCAGAACAACTGACCCAAGGGAACTTACAGATCTTCCATTAGCAAGCATGTAGGCATATAATGACTAGTTAGACTGCACATTTATCTCCTTCATATATTATATTTTTACATGATTAAAAATAAAAATGAAAATAAATCTAAAACTGATCTAGCTCTCTAGGCCTAGATATATAAAATAACTGCATTTTGTCCAAATGAAGACACTGAGCTAAAAGGGGAAAAACACATAAGAAAGAGGCACCCCATGGACAGCTAATACCGCTACCTCCAAGGCCGACTAAAGCAATACCCACAACACCACAACATCTGGCATTTTTCATCACTTCTTCACAGGAGGATGGACGGGAAGGATGCTGAAGACAATCAGGGAGAAAATGAGAAAAAATGCAGAGCTCTGATATTTCACATCTTTAACTAAAAAAGGCACTTGAAAACTGATGCTGAAAAGCATTGATTTCTTTTTCATAAAGTAACTTTGAAAATGATGCTAATCTAACATTTGAAACAGAGGGAGGAGCTGGTTAAGAACATTTCCGAGGTCGGTCTGTGCCATTTACTTACTTATGGGATGCTTTTCACATACTGTAATTGCACCTGTAGAATTCTTAAGTCCCAGTGGAACAGCGTGAGCCCATTCCTGCCCTGGAGTCTCCTTCTACCACATCTATATACTTACTGTATATACTGCCTGCAAATTTAATTTATACTTACAAATCTTCTTTGCTTAAAAAGAAGTCTATTATCTTGATTTGCCCCCAGCATGACTGGTTCAACACAACAGAAGATGTTAACAGCCCATGTTAATTACTGTATTCAAATAAACCATGTCTTAGTCTCTGCTGGATGAGCAACAACATTAAGGGGGAAAAATGCACTTCTCAAGCAGAGGGCACTCCTGGTGAGGGAGAAAAGAACACGGAGGACACAGGCTTTTGCGTGCGCTGTATTTGTGGGCTACGTACTGCTCATTTCAGAGGGGGGAAAAAAAAAGGCAACTCTAACAGAACTTGAGGAGGAAAACAGAAATATGAGAAGTTTGCAGATGAAGTAACCTACAACAGTTTGGCAACAAGTACATTTTTCCTTAGCAAAGGACTGACCTGGAGCTGTGAAACGGGTGTGTTGTTCTCCTGGATGAGCTCCTCTTCTCCAAATCAACAGAAACGTGTGTGTGTTGAGCGTGAGCGTGTGGGTGTGCGAGTGCTTCTGCAACAGCAGCAGCAGCAGCAAGAAAGGGGAGAGCGCTTCAGTTCATGCACATTTTTATTGAGTAGTAATATAAAATGCTTCTTTCATCGTTACAAGTGCATGCTTTGATTGCCAACATTTCGAAGTCAAATTACAAAGGCAAGGCTGTAGGCTGTAGTGAATTACTTGGGCACTTATACAATTGTTAAAAAATATCAATGGATTGTTTGTTTCTTTTTCCTTTTTCGAATGAACCAGTTGAAACCCGTAACTGATATACAAAGGGAAAAAAGTGAAAAAATTACACATTTTGTGGCACATGACAGAACAGAACAAAATGACTAAACCATTATGACATTAACAGTTATCATGCATTTAGAATTCCACATGTAACTATAAACTTATTTAAATTTCACAAGGTTTGCTAAACATGCTACCCATCTATATGTGTACTGACAAGCTTATGTTAAAAACTTTAAGAATACTCTCCCCTTAGATTTTTTCAAAGCTTTTTTTGATTACAAAATTTCAAAGGCATTAAGCATTTTTTTTTTTTTTTAAGAGAATATAAAGTACGCCAGTATACATACATTTCCAGTATAAGTCAGACCACTAAGCGCATTACAGTCCCATACAGGCCTATACAGCCAATTTTTTTCTTAAAAAACATGCATAGGCAGATTTTTACAGAATATAGATGCTTTTCACTGCACTTAATATGGTGTCTTGTTCACTATACTTAAAAATGCACCACTCATAAATATTTAAATTCAGCAAGCCACAACCAAGACTTGATTTACCAAAAAAATCCAGAAACCCCCCCAAAACCAAACCCCCCTAAATATAAACAGCAAAAAAAGATAAATGTTATTATTCCAGTTTTTTTTTTTAACAAAGAAAAAGATAATTGCTGCCAAATTAGTAAGGTAAGTGTTATATTTAAAGAAGGGCATTGAAGCACACTAAAGAAACCTGAGGTAAGCATAATCTGTACAAAATTAAATTGTCTTTCTCTCTCTCTCTCGCTCTCTCTCGCTCTCTCTTTTTTTTGGCATTTTAAACAAATTTCCAACATTCTTTTTTTTTTCTTTTTTTTTTTCTATATTTTTAAAGACTGCCTAATTTATTTCATAGCCATTGTCTGACAAGAGTAGCAAAACATTATCAATAAATAGTCCTTATTTAGTTTGTACATTTTGTTAAAAATGTTTTGATGTTGTCCATGTTTAGTGCTGCAACTGTAAACGTACAATAGTTAGTAAGAAATTAAACAAAGTTTTCATGTCCAGTAACATAATAAAAGGCCTTTCAGTAACATATCTAGAAGATCCCAATGCAGTAGGAAAACATGTTCACTCCCCTAACTTTGCAATATATACCAGCATTAGCTTTCATTTTTCTACAAGCATTTTAAAGGCATATCCAAAGGAGGTGTCGATCCCCCACCCCCCTCCCACCAAAATAAAGGTTGCGATCTCTTCATAGATGATTTTGTAAACTGAATCCAACACCTGGCCCCCAGAGCAAGAAAGCTATGATCAGAGGCAAGAACATCCAACTGCTGCCGTGCAGCAACCCCGTCGCGCCCTGCAGCTCAACCCCCCTCCCCGGCAGTGGTCACTGGATATTGCTGCTATTACTGCCGTTGCTGTCAGTGCCATTAGTCTCTGTGGAGATTGCCTTGTTGATGGAGTTAAGGTTGGCATCGGACGGCACATCTCTGCGCGGAGGCATTCGCTCATTAATTCGATCTAAGCCTTTGGCCTCTTCGAAGCTAGTGATCTTATGTTGGGGTGAAAATCCTTTGATAGCTAAATAAAGGATTATTAAAAGGCAAAATTAGCAACTTAAAACTCTTGGCAGCCTTTCCCCCAACTTAGCCACGACTGAGAAAGTCCTTCTTTGAGAAGGAGGCAACGCAAAATCTGACCGCACAATGGACTCCTTACCGTGTTCAGAAAGAGCTGGAGGTTAAGCACCACTGTCTCTTGCAAACCAACTATTTTTTCTTTTTCAACAGGATCAACTTCTGATATTTTGCTCTCCACTGGGATTCAGCTTAAAATACTAAGTGGCTGATGCAAAACATGAGTTTGCCACGAGGAACAACGCTTGGGGCCTAAGAGCCACCAGGTTTAGCATCTCCTCATAACTTAGAGCCTTAAAAATTGCACGTCTTGTGTGGTTAGGCAAAACTCCCAGTTGACTTTTGAAGAGCACATGACAGCCAAAAGCACAGGCCAACTGCAGATGGCAAAGCCACAATGTGCCGGGTTTGGGATGATGCTACAACATCTCCATCTCACATGGGCTGCTTGCTGGTTGCTCAGGACCATTGCCCTCCGTGACCTCCCCACACTTGTGGGAAGCAGCTCATGTCAAACAACAGTAAAGCAGTGCAACATAGACTAGGGATTGTGTTTTTTTGGCACACTTATACCTTTAACCTTTGAAAATACATTTAAAAAACAAGGGACCAAAATTCCAAGTGGACCTGAAGAATTCTGAACTGCCTTTTAGCAACAGCATTAATGACGGACCACTGGTCTCAAAGGGCAGCTCCAGGCTCAGACACATATTTGTAACATGAAACATTTGAAGAGCATGCCATATATATATATATGTATATATATATATATGCATGCATTTTTACTGTAATGGTTTAAGATATTTAGGCTTAAAACCAAAGAGAAAAATGCACTGCAGCTGAGGAGCAGGCCACAGGTCTAAGAGCCTGCAAAAGCCTTCTCTGCGTTTTTCTCTCACCTACACACCAAATCAACCTATTGCACCGCCAGGTTGCTGGTTCTGGTTGCCTTTTGTTATGCCTCTATCTTAACATGACATCAAGCAGAAATGGTGTGTTAGTACCAGAAAACTGCAAACTCTCCGGGGAGAAAAATGGTAGGGGAGCTTCAAAGATCCAACTCAGTATTCCTTCCCCCGCCTTTATCTCCTCTCTATCCCAAAGTCCTTCTGCTCTCCTTCCAACATACAGACCCCATTCTGTACTAATTTAAACTTCTGTTAAACAATCACCCCAAGTACCAATCTGTCACTCTTCGCATTTTATGGGGAGTGAGAAAAGTCTTTTCATGCCAATATTTTAGCCAACCATTTGTGTGAAAATGGACAGATCATGTTTGCTCCAGGATTTATTTCCTTCTGCAGTTTCACCACAGTTATCTTGGAACATGGGTCTTAACACCAATTGCTTTAACTCAGGAAAACAACAACAGGACAGTGATTAGTCAGGTGAGCAGGGATGGAGCAGTGAGAACAGAACAGGCCCTACAGGAAGGTGCTTCCGCTTGTGTTTCTTTCTTTCCCCTTTTACGCTCTACCACAGCAATGGAGTGACCCACACCTGACCCGCACCCAGGCCAGTCCCTTACGGCAGCAGCTGAACGGGTGCCCGCACTGCGGCCAAGCCGCCCGGCCCGGGGCAGCGGGTGCTGACCGGCTGGTAGCAGCGGCAGCAGTAAAAGGACGCAGCATTTTGTCCATCCTTAGCTGGGTTTGTGTGGACCAGCTACCACGACGGGGGCTACAGGGTCTAACTAGAGGCGATGGCAAACCAAGGATTCACTTGAGGAGTGAATATTGCTGGCAGGGGGTCACATTCAACTGGTTGCATTTCGAGCAGACACATTATATAATCTGTAATACTGAAGAAGGTTCTCTGCTGTAGTTGCTGGTCAGACAACGAGTATTAGCAGTTTACATTGAGAGTCTACTGAACACAACACAGTCACAGAAAGTCACAGAAAACAGCCAAACTGTCAACGAGAATGCACACTGCAGATTAGAGATTGCCAAGAGGAATAGATAATTCCAACATAAATAGCAGCTTACTCACTGCTATTTAGAAAGCAGTTGTATTTTCTCTTACTTATTTGTTTATAATTTTAATCACTGCTTTGCAAAAAAATCAAAAACAATTTCAGCTGGCCAAAAGGGCACATCTCACCAACAGAGAGCAATCATTAGCTTTTTTTTTTTTTTTTTTTTTAAACTAAAAAATTGCTTCAGGAAATTTGAGAGGGGCAAGAACAAAATACAACTGAAGAATTTTGTTTTAAAGGGGAATTCTGAAAATTCTTCTTCCAAAACTTCAGAATAATGAATATTGTACATCTACAGTGCAATATGTTATTGCTCACTTCTTAACAACATAGATAAAAAATTGCTTCAATTAGAGGTCTATCAATAAAGCGCCTGTTTTCAACGCTAGTCATTCCAACTCTTCTGAGGCAGCCAGTCACTTTACATTTGTAGCTTAAATGGTGCTGATGTTAATGGTTGTTCTAATGTAAATACCCAGTGTGTAAACTGCCACTACCAGAGGAAACAGACAGCTTGCAGACAAATGTCTCATGTTTTACTTTTAAAGAGACACAGAAACATGCTGAACTGCAACAAAAGACTGGTAAGAATTTTTTACTAGTGACCTAAAAGAGAAAAAAAAAAAAAAAAAAAAAGGAAAAATTGAAGGATAAACACCACCACTAGAAAAGAAAGAAAGAAAAAGAAAGAATGTTTATAAAAGCTGTGTGCTTTTCAACACCAGAGATGGCTGAAAATGATTTGAGGCAGAGAAATGACCTGGCCTTTAGCACGAGCTGTGTGTCAGAGCACTGACTAGCTGCTGCCGCCGTGTTGTGTCCCCTGCAATGCAAAATCCCTGACCTCTGCCTGCGCATCGCTCAGTGCCTGCCTGAACGTACAGAAATTCCAGTGCTGATTGCAACTTTTGGGAAAGGAAAAAGACACCACCATCGCAAAAAGCAAAACATTTTCCCCTTTAAAGCAATTACATTTTGGTTAATACCGAGCCACAACTGTTAGCCCAACACCCACACAATCTGTACAAGCTACAGCAAAATGAATACACCCAGCAGAGCCCTTATCTGTTGTAGCACCAACAGAAAGGGGACTGGCCAATTTACCTTCATCAGCCTCAATAGCCTCAACAGTAGCTGAAGAGAAGAAAGGGGCAGCAAAACGAATGAGAAAATGAGCAGAGGATTTTAAGTCTAAGAACAAGTCAGTGAATAGCAAAGGAGCTAATACACTAATGTTACTGTAAGTGCTGGATTTTGGAAAAACAGACATACACAAATGCTACACAAAACAATAATTTGCAGATTGAATTATGCTATCATTTGTTTTGAAGCAGAAAGATTCACCTTTCAAAAGCTCTTAAAGACATACTCAAATGTTTTTCTTTGGACTCAAAAAATTACAAAGTGAAAATGTCTTCCATATTGCACATCTGACCTGCTACATTTATTGTATAATTCCCACAGCATTTAAAAAGAGCAGTTGCATTTACACTGTTAAAACAGAAAAGTGGCATAAAGCCATCACAAAAAAAACATATGACTTAAGATGTCAGCTTGAAAAGTATTCACTGCCACTGCAGCAGCAAAAGTGCCACAGGTGCAACTTTAAGACAATTTTTTCTCTCTCCTGACTACAAGCAAGCTTCCTACAACATAGGAGAGAATTTGCTCAGACAGCTTTTCCTTGGCTTGCAGGCTTGCTCAGTGTGCTCCAACTGCAAACCTTTATGGCAACCCAATTTCTGAAAATCAAATGGTGGTTTTAATATTTTAAATCAGTAGGGAAAGATGCCACACTGAAAGATGTTGGGCCCCCAAAATTGCAGAGCCTGGTCAGAAAGAGAAAAGTTTATCAGGAGGTTGCTGCAGTGCTATCAGCAAACTGTATTTTACCCCTGTCTTGAAATCATTGATTGTTCTTAAAAACACCATTCAAATGCTACCCAGCAGGTTTGGCTTGAATTTATTTCTGCAACTGAAGCCAATCAGCAAATACAATCTCACATAGCAACAGCAGGTCAAAAATTTAAAAATAACTTTCATTTAAGTCAAAAAGCAAAACTTTTAGGAATTCACCTTTTCTTTTTCTTTCTCTTATTTCCCCCAATGTATAAACTTTTCTGTCCTCCATAAAGCCAAATGAATTTTTTTTTTTTGATTAGAATGTTAAATATGGATTGAGTCAACACTAGAAGATGTACCATCATCTTGCTGCATGGAGAAGGTAGAGGAGAAAGTCCACATGCACCAAGGTAAGCCTATGCCTCTCGAGCTACAGAGATGGCAGAATTAAGGAACTAAACCAATGTGAACTCAAAATTAAAGAAATCATAGTAACTATGATGAGGAAAATAACATGAGTAATCAGGTCCAAACCAGCACTGACACATTAGAAAAAAAGATGACTGAAATGGGTACTGCTGTAGAACATACTGGTCATATTTTCTGTTAATGCAATAGTGTCAACATGTGCTTAACAGAAATTATGTTAATTTCAGATTATATGGTGAATGGTGTACTGTGTACCAACTAATGAAGAAGCCTGTGTATAGAGATGTTTTACTGAGCCATAATACTGCAGTATGAGGAGATGTTCCTTTTAACCACTGTAACAAGAACTTTGGCCAATATTCTAAAAATTCTTTTCATTTCCTAGTACTTTACCACGACAACAATATTCCTTGGGCCAAATTTTCTGACAAATCTAAGGAAATAATACTGAGCAGAGCCTAGATAAGACCCCAGCCCCTTTAGGGAGGCAGCCTGTGGAATCATATTGCAGCATTTTCGAAGCAGAATGTTATTAGGTGAGGAACATACGAGTCATCCAAAAGAAAAAAAGGGAAGGAAAAAATGGGAAAAAGTTTACCAAAGAATACCTGAATCTTCTAGATAAGAGAGAGAGTAAAGGGAAAAAAAAAATCCAGAGAAAGAGTACTCCAGGAAGGAAACAGGAAAGTAAGAGGCTGAGACTGTGTAAAGAATATAAACACATTTCTATTTCTTACGTGTACTGACAACAGAACTATGGGAAGTGGAAAACAGTCTTGTGTGCCTAGTATATATTCTACAGTAATTTACACATTAAAAAGAAAGAAAGAGCTTACAGTAGTAAATTAAATACTTCACAGTTCCTTATTCGAAGAGGAATATTTTATCAAAGGCAGCCCTATTATCAACTTATAGATTTTCAGTAACAAAAAGCACTTGGTATAAAACTGAGCTGACCATCTGTATTGTGTTTGTGTACAAGGCAAAAACAGTGTTTGTAAGAGCCCCGCTTCACTTTGGCTTTAATCAGAAGGTGAAATGGTTCTTATGCTGTCACACAGAATTGCTAGAGATAAAATCTACTCCTTGAACTATTTTTATTGGTGAGTCTCTAAGAGGAAAAACAAATCAGGTAAAGTAAGAGTTTGAGTGTCATTATCTAAGCTGAATCTTCAGCGCTCCATGTATGGAAAGCTGGTCTTAAAACAAATAATAAAAGATGACACTGTAAACTCTGGAAAGAGTACACTCACATGTGATGCTGATCTACCATTCTGAACAGTTGATTTTCAGGGATTTTTCTTCTTCAGAAAAATCAGTGCTATGTAAAAACTCTTGGGAAGTGGCCTTACATGAACTGCTCACAAATGCTCAAGTACAACAAACCATCTGTTTTATTCTGTGCATCACTATTTATTTTCTCCAAGACGACTGCAGTTATTTTTCTTGGTTTCTGCAGTAAAAAGTCGTTTTTATTTTCAACACATCATGCCACACACAGGCAAACACGCTTACCGCTTTGCAGTGTTTGTTTCCCTCCAGAGAGCACACCACTGGGCAGCATTCCTGTTGGAGTCAAACCCTTCAGCGTCAGCACACTTTCACTCTCTTCTCTGCAGGGGCAGGGAGGAGAGAAAGGAAAACAAGTAAATCATTTTTTGTCTTTCAGTTTTTCTTTTGCTTTGTTTTAACATGGACAAATAATCTGGACATTTTTAGTTGCATCTGTCCTGCCATGATTGGGTTCTGTTCAATGTCTTTGCTAGGAAAGAGGCAATCCACGCAAGTGCAGTCCTCCCCATATTATCTGGGCTTTCTCCTCTATGTACGAAGCTCACCAGTGCACCATACAACACACAGACTCCCTTTATAGAAATCCTCTGGCCCCGGGAGCATGAAATGATGTATGCAAATATATGTATTTGCCTACAGTGCTAAAACCAAAACCATGGAAGAAAGATGACCAACGGAGCAGTACCTGCCAGCCACACATTCAAATCTGCCTCGTACAATGTGGGCAGAAGTACAATTAAATTCTTGGTTTGTTTTTGTCTACACTAATAGTCAGAAGCATCATTTATTGTTGATCAACAGCCACCAAAAAAGCACCTAAAAAGCTCATTAAAATTAATAAACAATTTCACCCAAAATTTTTTCAAAGCATTTTTTTCCCTACATCTTTTCTGCATGCTAAAAGCAACACTGATTTCAAGGAAAAGAGTTTAGAAAGCCCAAATATATTTCACAGTTCTCCAAATATACATAGATTTTAGTAAATGTCAAGAATATCACAGCTCTATCCAGACGAGAAGTTAAGTACAGCTTTCCGTGAGCTCTACAATGCTGCCTCTGATGACATACTTTCTCAGCAGTCAGA
>JAYECN010916793.1:0-39202 GCA_035222435.1 Microcambeva ribeirae | reverse complement strand
CAAAAAAACAAAAAAAAAAAAAAAAAAAAAAAAAATAGCTTACTAAAGAGTTTTCAATAATGAAGTGAAGCAAAAGGTACAAGCAAAGCAGCAGCCAAAACAAAAGTCTGCCATGCTTTCTTAACAAGGGAGAATGGAGAATTCTTATCAGCTCATTGAAATGTTTATTCACAAATACATGAAATTTATGTATCTATGAAAGCTTGTATATGTAATTATGTAAAGTGGGATATTGATATAGATATTGTTTTGTCTGCTAAAATGTGAAATAATGATATGGATGACATGATTTCTTTTTCCTGTCTTTTTTTTTTTTTTTTTTAATTATGTTCTCTTTATTTGTGGTCGTTCTAAGTGACAAAGTAAACAGCTCTGCAAGAATGTAGGTAACTCACAGGTCATACAGTAATAGACCCATTTAAGCAAGAAGGCATTTAGGGCACTTAAGTGAGTGGCAAAATAGACTTTAAAGTACAAGTGCCCAAACTAAATATTTTTATTTGCATGATTTTCCATAACAAGTTTGCAAAATATTCCTGACCTCTGAAGGACACATGGGCTCAGGAGTACTATAGACTGATGTAATGGCTTTCTGAACTTTGATGTTAATTCTCATATTGCTCTTTGCTTGGTCGGCAACCAAAGCTCGGATTAAAAACTGAAATGAGCCAGCCAGAGTGATTACCAGCAGGAACTTCTGTGGAACCCACCACTGAGGAGCACTGGAAACTCATGCAACTTCCTAGTGGTTAAGTGTGGTTAAGTATCCTGTGCTGATAGCCTAAAGAAAATCATCCCCCCCCCCAAAATACTGTCTCTACTTTTTCCCTCTGCTGAAACTTTATCAGCTTCCCCAGAAAAAAAATTGATTTTGTCTGCAAAGTTTTCAGAAATTCTGAGAATTCACACCTTTAGTTGATAAGTGTCAATTACACACTCTGAGTATTTCAGCAGTTAATCAGTGATGTTTTGTGATACTTCTCTAAAGCCTGAAGTAGTAATATCTAATTATATATTTTAGAAAAGGGACTTACTTAGTGGGTGGCAAAATAGGATCAAAGAAAAGATATTTATTTTAAGTAGGATTGAAAGTATCACCTACTTTTAAGTTGCTCAGTACCATCAAATTCTTTCCCTCACAAACACTTTTATCTAATAGTAGTTGTTGGTGCCTATATTTTCTTTTCCAGGTGTCCACTTTGGATTTATTTATTCTTTTCAAAATATTATTACATTGACATTATTATTATATTTTACATCTCATTCATTTTTCAGAGAGATGAGAGAACCCACTTTCCCATACTAAAAAGATCCAGGTGACCTTTTCCATGGGATGCATTAGCCACTCCACACATCAGAATGGTAGAGCGTAACTTGTTGCAAGAATGACATTTCCGTCAAGGATGTGCCTTTTGCTCTTCCAAAAATTGGAGCTGAGGAGAGAAATGAGGGAAGAAAACAGTTTACAAGATGGGAACAATGAATGAATAAGGAGACAGAGGGAGACGGAAGCTCACTAGGCAAAGATGCTAGGATGAGAAAAGCCTGTGTAAAGAGAAGCTGGAAAAGAAAATGGTAAGAAACCAGGGGCATGATACAGAACAAACTGACTCAGAGACTATTTATTTTAGTAAAGGAATTAGGCTTTCGTTAGTGAAAGATTTCAACATAAGACAAGGAGGAATGGAAAAATAACAGCTGAAACAGTGAAAAACAAAAACCTGACTGTATAGTAAACCTGACTGAAATTCAGGGCTTATTCTGCATGTCTGGCAATAGTGGTGTGGGATACAAGCTCTGCCTAAGCAG
This sequence comes from Microcambeva ribeirae, assembly GCA_035222435.1. Classification (NCBI taxonomy): domain Eukaryota; kingdom Metazoa; phylum Chordata; class Actinopteri; order Siluriformes; family Trichomycteridae; genus Microcambeva; species Microcambeva ribeirae. Next base: position 37,393 of record JAYECN010916793.1, on the reverse strand, counting down.
TCCCTGCATACCTAGTAAGACTTCTGTTGTCCTGTGCCATGAAAAAGCCCTTTTACACTCTAGCCCTTCTGCCTCAGTAGTAGACTAGAAACGACTGTTACTGATTAAACTGAAAAACGATAGAGAAAAGAACACAAAAATCATATTGTAGTGCTTAATAGTTCTTCTGAACTTTTCCACACCAGAATGTGGATTAAATTTCCAATCTGCTCCATAGATACAGTGGAGTAATATCCCAGCAGGTGGTACTTCTAGTTATTTAAGCCTTAATAGAAGTATTACTGCAGATGCATTTTTAGACTTTTGAGAAAAAGGTCAGGCAGACTTAGCAAGGAAACATGACTCCTCAAGATGAAACACGTTTCCCATTTGACTTAGGAAAATAAGGAAAAGCTGATCTAGCAGTAAAAAGTAGCATGCTTTTGGAATATATACACCACGTGAAGTATCAGTTTTGAGACACCACACTGTTTTGTTCATGTTCATTTGATAATTCACTGACTTCATCTCCTCTAGCAGAGATGTTGAGTATGGGAGTTCAGTTCAAAAGCAAGGAAGTAGGGAAGATACGCATACATTTTTCACACATCTCTTTTGCTTATGCAAAGGATTTCTTTCATGTTAAGAGCCTGAAGCAATGAATATTGTGACAGTGGAGAGACAGAAGTTGAATGCATTCTTGCATTAGCAGAAGAATATGGACTTTGAGAACCACCTATTTTCTTCTAGATTAAAACTTTTTTTTTTTAATTAAGCAATTTGATAATCATCATATGCATTAAAACTTGTATTACTTTAATATATCAAAAATTCTTAACCTAACTTCAGACTGTTTATATGACAACCAGAACATCACACTTATATCCCTTTCTTATTCAGCCTGGCTAATATATTAACAGAAAACGTAATCAGTTTTTGTTTTGTTTTGTTTTAAGCTTGCTCAAAATAGTGTCAAATGCTAATATCACAGTCAGCAGTCATAGGCTATATGATATAACGGATATCATGCAACAAGCAAATTATGCTATAATAATGAAATGTAATAAATAAATGAACTTAAAATCAGGTTTTGCGATAAGAATGACATTAAATAAGATTTATCAGTCTTAATCAGGTTTTGCTATAAGAATGACATTAAATAAGATTTATCAATCTTTTAAACATCTATCAGTCTTTTAAGATCTTCACATTTCTCATTTCTTTGTTTTCCCTTCCTACTTATGTCCTATTTTTATTCTAATTTTCCCTACTGTGTGCAGTATTCTGTTTCATTTCTTCGTATGTCCTTTTTGCACGTGCTAATTCCTTTATTTGCTTTTCCTTTCTCCTCTTTATAGCTCAGAAGATCTTTCTAATGGGTCTTTCTCCCTTGTCACCTGAACTCATCACTTCTCCCTTTATTTCAAAGGCACACTTCATTTTGTCCCTTTTCTACTCAAATTCATCACTTTCTCATTTAAATCTTCCCATTCTACTTCCTCTGTGTGAATATATTCCAGTCTTCTCTGTGGTGCCACATAATCTGCAGTGAAATAAACAATACAGACAGTTTCCATTTCCATCATGGTCCTTGCAAATTTCTTTTGACCCATTCAGAAAAATAGCTCAAGTTCTTTAGGGCACATTATTGAGGAAATGGCTACTGTCTTATCTCTGCTGGGTGAATTCATGACTTCCTCTTCCCAAATGAAGAAGGAATAGTGGACTCAAACTGATCTGCATCTGAGGAATTAGCCGTCACCCACCAAACTCCCCAGTGGCGAGCACATCTGACACTGGCCCTTTGCAGAGCTGCTCAGAGGGTCTCTGGGAACAGGTAACGTTCCTGTGTGATGGACTAACAGCTGGCAGTGAAATGGGATGCCAACACCATTGAAATTATCTTCCAAATTGTTTCACCCTTTAGAGAATAAATTCAGAAGAAATGCAACAGTGCAAGACCACCTATGCAGCCTGAACACATTCTCCTGCTAACTTGGGTTTGGACAGACCTGCGTATACACTCAACAGGCATGAACTGTGCAGCAAGCGTCAAGCTTTACTATAAAAACTACCAGTGTTACCCTCAGTTGTAAGTGTAAATCTCCTTGTGGGAAATGGGAAGTCTCTGAATTTCCAAGAGATTTGTCAGTGAGGGTATTTATATCCTGCTGCAGACCTTCTCCGCATAGTCCAATGTCATGGTTATTTCTTTAATTAAAATTGTTCTAATGTTTTTTATGTTCCAGAAGATTGAATTCACCCACCCACAAGTTCTGAACACCTTCATAATCTACATATATTATTGTGAATCTCCAGAGACTTCATTTTGCCAACCTATTTACAGCTATATTTTTAACAGGGCTGTGCAAGGGAGTTAGGCCAATGAGGCTGTATAAAAGTATTCAGGTTTATATTTAAATTTCATGTGAATAGGCAATTTATGTAGAACTCTACTTTGCTAAGAGCAAGCTGCTGATTCTTATGTCTTTGACTTTGAAAATAACAGAATTCAATGTCAATTTAGCCTACGGTATGAACACTCACTTTGGATAATCAGTAATGCTTCATAATTGTATATGAGAATTATTTAATGGCAGTTTCAGCTTCCTAGCTGGGTAACAATTCATTCCAACCATCCATAATTCAATCAGATTATATCTCATTTTACATATTTTAATAGATGCTTTCTTCTGGTTATTTTACAAATTATATATGCAAATGATTTATTAAATAATTGATGAAGCACCTTGTTTTGCTTGTAGCTACGAGTGATGCTTTTCTTCACAAATATATTTAGGCAGTAGTTCTCTGCACAGCAAGATTTTTGCATAATATTTTAAAAGATATTTAAGCTCCTGCCGTGATCAAGGCTTATTTAGAAACACCAAGTATAATTTACTAACCTGATTTACAAAGCAATTTATACAATCTATTAAAATAGCATTGTAGAATTTTATTATATATTAGTATAGTATATATAATATACTATACTATATTAGTATGAGTATACTCATACTAATACATATACTATATTAGTATGAGTATATATATTAGTATATATATATACTTATCTTTTTAGAAGAGTCTAAATTCTTTAACATTTGGGCAGCTCTCTATTATTACATTCTATGTTAGAACAAAGTATATCAGGGTAATTATCCCTCCTGTTTTATTAAAGCTTTATAAAACCGCTAAAGGTTAATGCTGCAGTCATTTTTTTCCTACTGCCAAGTTTACACTATAATAAAAGGAAAACAGCATTTATCTTTTACTAGACATACAGTCAATGATATAATGGAATATTGTTACGTATTTATCTAAAATTTTATGTGTGTCTGTATGTGTATTGCAAGGATACTTTTAACAATAAAGATTTCATTTCATGGTGTGCCCCTTAAGTTGTTGCATGAAAATGTCGATGTTTAGGTTCTATCTTTATTTTTTTTTAATTGAATATTTAGCACTTTATTTATTTTATTTATTTTTTTTTCCTATAGGCAGCAATAGCAAACTGATTGTCAATGTGTCAGTGTTGGGCAAACAAACCTCTCAAAGTTTGTTTAGAAAACTTATAAATACTACCCTTTGCAAGCCTGAAAGCTGCCAGCATTTTGATATTTGCTTTATTCCTTTCAGCTGAAAGTGAAACCAATCAAGGAGATGCTGAGATTTATGCTTTGTTTATTTCTCCAAACTGCTTTTAACTTAGCTCTTGCTTGAGGCTGTACATGCCTCAGGAATTTTATCAAATAAAACATACTACTTGCTAGCAGGTTTTTTCTTTGTTTGTTTTGTTTTGTTTTTCTTATCTTTAAGGTCTTTTTTTTTTTTTTTTTTAATTCCTGTCTTACTTGCTTTATATCTCTTTATTATAATTTCATTTACTGCTTTTTAAAATATTGGTAGTGAAAAATAGACACAGAGAGGTAAACATACAAAAGATTCAAAGCATGAGATATTTTCATACAAAATCATTTATAGTTATTCAGGAAGTTTATTTCACTGCTTATCGGTAGGGATCAATCCCACCACCAATGAAATATGACTTTAATTAATTAAGGATACAACATTAGATGCTGTCAAACATCTAATGCTATATACTTCCCCTGCAATTTTACTTGATCAAGTGTTTGTCCTAAACAGAAAAGCCTACAGGACAATGCATTTAACCATAGTACATCCTTGAATATAGGGGGTTACATTAGGTTTAAAATTATCTGAGGGTAGCATACTGTGAGATAGCTTTGTTATATTTTAACTAAGAGGCTTAAAATTAAGTAAAAAATTGAAAAGCTTTAAAAAAAAAAAGTAAGCTTATTCATATATTAAACAAAAAAAATCAATAGTTACATCATGATGATCACTTAACTTCTTTACATGAGCAATAGTTTCAACTTTTATAACTGTGACTTGAGAAAATGACCTTGAGCTGTTTTCATTGACTGGCATATCAGCAAGTTTGCAATACATTTCTAAATATTGATCTTTTTAATATCTAAAACGTCTTAAATAAATTGTTATTTACTAGGAATAAGAATAAACAGGATAAAAAATTGTGCTATTAAGTGCAATTATTTAGTCCAATATTATCCTAGAGAAATGGTTTTTCATTATTAGAAAAGCAAATCTTGTACTAGTCATCATCTTGCTTCTATCGAAGTACATTTATCAATTGCAAAATATAATGAAGAAGAAACTGCCAGTATATTTAAAATGCAGTGACTGATATTGATAAGAAACAAAATTCCATCCTGAAAACTTGCTGTGAAAATCTTTTTACCTTTATGTTGTGATGTATTGAGCTATTTTTCAAAGTTATCCGGCACCAAAATAGATGGCTGCTGTCATTCTTCCTTTCTTGCACAGAATTTGCAATGTAATCCTGTTTTGGAATTAGTCACTATAGTTTCAACAGCATGTGCCATTAATTCACCTTAATATGCTACAACCAATCAATACTGAGTCTGTAAACTCATTTGTTCTCTGGTTCTGCATGGAAAAAAATGATTGTCTTAAAATAACTTGTTTGTTTGTTTGCTTTTCATCTGCAGGGTAGGCAACTGTTCAGATAAACTCTGTAGCCAAGCCAAGCCAAACCCTGTAGTCAAAGGATTTATTAATACATCCAAAATCACATTCCATATGTTTAAAAATATATATTTCCAATGGTTTTTTTAATTATTTTTCTGATAATCGGAAATATATTTTAAAATCATACTACAAAAGTGTGAAATTGCTTCAGTGAAGTTTAAGAGGTTTTTACTCACAGACTATTTACAGAGACCTTGCTTTGCAAAAAAAAAAAAAAAAAAAAAAAAAAAAAACATTAATTGACAAACTATACATTTAGCACAGATAGGGCTAACCTACTTGGCTACTACAAACCTTTAACATCACCCAATACAAGGAATGGTTTTAAAGAATCATTTAGGCTTCAACTGTTAATACCTGTTGCTCTTCCAGAACATGAAAGTTCCCTGCAGTTTGCTGTGCCGTACAGCCCAAGCCAGTATCTTGCATTTTGGCAAGAAGGAACTTGGGAAATCAGCAGTTCCACACACCTCTGTTCTTACTGCTGCTTAGCCTTTCTAACATGACTGCACCGACAGCTTTGCATGCACCACATGGGCCTTACAAGCATCTCCCTTTCCCAAATGATGTAACAGGTTTCACCTCACTGAACATCCCTGGCATAGCAGTGAGCTTGCTGCTGTATCCTGCTAGCAAGGAGGCATGGCAAAGCCTTCCCTCCTCAGCCTCATCAGGACACCAAACATTCACAGAGGCACTGGGGGGCAAGGTGGCAAGTACAGCACTGCCTTCCCTAGGCTCCGTAGCTCTGTGTCCAGAAGAAAGAGCTACACTCCCTCATTATCCTAGGCACTTGATATGACCACGAGTGACTGCCTGGGATGTATCTGAGGCTTGATTTGAAAAGATTAACCAGCGGGGTCTCATTCTTGCCAAACATATAAGCCTTCTTTTATAAGGCCTACAGTCACCAATGATGGTCTGTCTTCATGGTCAATACCGTTAGGAAATCCTTCCCCTCCTTTGTTTTGTACATCTCCTCCTCTCGGATTACAAGATGCTCTATGTAAAAGAGCATCTCTCTACAGTAGATCTCTTGCCTATGTGTTTAGAAGGCATCACAATGCTATGCAGAGTTGTTGGCCAGGAATATTGCTAGTAAACCATCTTCATATAAGAGCTAGTGATCCTATAAAAGTTGTATCTACCCAGTCAAAATGCAAACTGTAGTCATAGTAATTTAGAAAAAGGATAACTATTAAGGACACAGGGTTTTTAGTCTTATTCCATGTTTAAATAAGAAAGAGTGACAAAAGCAAGATAGATCTAACAGTTTCCTTCAAGAATACTACCCATTTATGTAAAAAAATAAAAAAAAGTCATTAAAATAAGTAGATTGATCTTGCAACTAAATGGATGGACCCCTATCATCATCATCATCAGAGGCATTAGAATTCATTTTCCTTAAGCAGATCCATAAATTAAAACTCTCCTCTTTCTCCTCTGAGAGAACAACTTAAGATGACCAAGACAAAATCTGCTTGGCATTGCATTTGGTCACTGTTTGTGGCAGTTCCAGCACTGATAGAACATTAATAGAGGACCAGCTATCATAAATGATCTTGTAGATCTCACAGTTTATTGTTCCAAAAATAACCAAGCCTAGTACTAAGGCCCCCAGTAGGCCAGTTTAAACTTTGGATAAACCATGCTCTCATTTTCATTCAGATATCTTTCCTATCCTTTTGCCATTTCCTTGCATAGATTAATCATGGTCCAGCTGCATCTGGCCCCCTGCTGAAGGATACAGCCTGGCAGGAGCTTTCTGACAACAGACTAACTTGATGAGTTTCCTTCAGGTGTGTTCAGGAAAAACACAAACAAAGCAAAACCCTGCTGTTCATTCCCTGGGGAGGGCCACATGATATAATGACTTTTTCCCACAGTACATCTCCTGAGGCTCCTGTGTCCCAAAGACGTACTTCATTACCTGACTGTTTCTAGAGGATGGCAGAGCAGTTGCAACCCCTTAGGATTGCAAACAAGTCCAGGAGGAAAGGAGTGAGATCTGACTGTAGCTGACTGAAATACCACTCTGTATCCCACGAGGGATAATCAGTGTGTGGTGACGTGCTGTGCCCAAATCGTGAGTTTTGTCACTGTGAAACAGTTACTGTATCTGATCTCAGACTGTGCTCCGGAGGAAGAGCTACGGGAAACACACAGGTCCTAGTGCTTGAAGGACACATGGACGTACCATGTCTGCTCTTCTGGGGCCACATCATGCTAAGTCCCTCCTTAGCTCTCTCAAGATTAACAAACTATCTATCACAAACCACTTCCATGCAATAGAGCTAGGATGAAGAGTTCAGGCATTCCATGCTTTCAAGAACTGTACCCTGTTAAGTCTAAAAGGCTAAACATTAGGCATAAAGAAGTCGACCTCGTCTATTGATTTATTTATTTTCATGGAATCAATCAAATTTCATTATTGATTTAATCATAACAGTGCAGTAGACAGTACTTTTTTAAAGTCTCATACTTATCTTTCTAGTGTACGTGTTATATCAAGAGCAAATTCTACAATATATTACTTTTTTCTGCTTCTCTGTTCAGCAAAGCAGTGAGCTGGTCACAGAAATAGCCAGGAATTAAATTAATGGTATATTCTCCAGCTCAGAGAAGGATGGCAAGACACCATCAGCTTCTGCTGTTATTTGTCCAGCTTACTGTAGTGAATTATGACTTATCGCATCAGCGCTGGATTGGGAGCAAAGCAAACATCTGTGTCTGCAGAGGCATTCACCCATGGGAGCAACTGTCTGTGGGTGTGATTATAGCACACACTGTCACCTAGTCCACTAGATGTGTTAAGGAAAATAAAAGGGGAATCCAACAGCAATGGAAATTGGAAAGGGAACATTTGCAGCCTCACTTGCTGCAAACCAGAAATTCTGATCCCTGTGGAGCCAGCAATGTCACTGAAAGGACCTGCAGCTTGAGGAGTTACAGCTCAGTGGTAGTCTAAGGACACAAGCAAGACAAGCTTGTGTGGGGAAGTATTTTTTTGTTAAACTACTTACAGAATTAAAAAAAAAAAAAAAAAAAGGCAATGCAAGTCTTCGAAAACACAAACACTTCTTCATACTCATGAGGAAAAACCTTGTCTGATCTTCTAACCTCAAACAGATGAAGGACTTCACCCAGGCATTCCTTTTCACTGCCAATATATCAGTGTGCAGAGCATATTCCAAAGAGGGAAAGAAAACCTTTTCCCAAGACAATCCATGTTAACATAGTAAAATATAGGCTTTCAAAGTGTCAGGTTCAGTAAGCAAATAAAAATAATGTGCTATAAAGTCTTCCAACATTTTCACACAAACTAATACATAGAATTCCAACTCATATTCTTCCCTGACCACTACAGGATAGAATTTCAATAAATGTGTTAGATTTCATAATGTTTTATTTCAGTGTTAAAGTGTAGATAATACTGTGTTTACAGTATTTACCATGCCTGTATTTGCATTTCATTTGCCACTCAAAATGGAGAAGCATGAAAGCCTTCTAGTTTTATATGCAGAGAATACTGAAAAGGTCTAGCACACAAAAACATTTGTCGTTTGTCTTTAATTTACTTGCTTAGATATTTGCTAATTGGAATGATTTGGTAATATCCATTCATATCAATCCTCTGAAGTTGAATTCATAATTACTTTTTCATCTATGCTGTTACTGGTAAGAAAAATGCTTAAATGCAAGAGTTTGGATCATAAAGAGTAGCAAAATATATTTCAATCTAAATATAAAAAAGTACAAATCTAAGTTTCTCATAGATAAAACTAATGGTAATAATGCACATTTTAGTTTTATGTTGAAAAGGATGACATGCAGTATAGCTTCACAAGTATAAACACACAGGAAAAAATACCAAAGACATATTTGAAGTCAACAGCAGACTGCTTGATAACAATTTTTCCATAGCCTGTCTTACTTCCATTTTCTGTAATTAAATGTGGTGTCTGACAGCATGTGCTCTGCAACTGTAAACAAAGATCACAGAGCTCCCAGAAGTAACTTATAAATAATGAAATAACCACCCATTCAGATGCCAACACCAAAGAGGCAGATCAACCTTTTCTGCTATATCTTGCACAAGAAGTTCCTTTTGAGTGCCATACCAGCAACGAACAATATTTAAAGCAGACAATTATCATGCCTCTTTTGTTCCAGAGAGCATATCCAAACCCCTCTCTTTGCATAAAACTATGCAAAGGCAGAGAACAAATCACATCCCCTAGACATTAGCCTTCAAGACCCTCATTTTCCCTGTGACTGTCGAGGGGCACACAGAGAGGCTGGAGCACACAGTACTGTAGCACACAGGGAGGCAAACATAACCTGAGATTCACTTCACCGAGTCCAGTGCTATTACACAAAGAATTAATTTATTCAAGATATGTCTTAGTAGTTACACAAGCACTTTTAATGAGTTGGAAGTGGACACTGGCATATCCCCTGTTTTTTTTCTGTAAGCAAAAAATGTCTCTGCTATCCACAATAAAAATGCTTCTTATTTTTCATAAGACTGGCCTCCTTGAAGGAGAAAGAGCTTCTAGACTGCTAGTTGTTCAGGTACAGGTACGATAATTTTGTTTAGAAAATTAATAATGTGTGAGTCTCATAGATTGCATCCTGATCCCTACATCTAGGGAAAAAGATGCAGAGGGACTAAACAGATGTCCTCCCAGAGCACATTCAACACGTGAGGAAGGGAAGATGAAGCTGTAGCCTCGAGGTGCTGGGCGTTACAGAGGGAGGCGTGAGCCTTCACCGTGCCACAGCAGAGGACAGCAAAGAGGCTGCCACACGGACATACAGAGTGGCGAGGAGGGGGCAAGAATTGCAAGAATAGAGAGCTGTGATGCTTAGCAAGGGAAAGAAAAATATAAGAAAATGTAAACCTTGATTCAGAGATGGGTAAGATACCTTAACTGTCCTCAGTACTGATCTGGCACTGTAACGTGTAGATGTGCTAGTTTGAGTCTGTTTTTCTGCTTGGAATCTCTGAACACCAAATGTTCTGATATATCGATATTATTCAGACATTACAACATCTGATTCTGCTTTCTGCCCCCCTCAGTATTACCGGCAGAGTTCTAAAACCAGTGACAACTGAAACCATAATGACCATTTTATGACTGCTTCTTCCCAGCATTTCAAGCTTTTCTTTCTCTCTGATCTGTATGCATATGAAGACTCAAGAAGAAATATGCAGTAACTCTAAAGATAATGGTATAAACTTACAGACAGAATTCTTGTGGTTACTGTCTTTGTTGGGCAACATCTTGACTCCTCTTGACTTCAGTTCAATTGCTTTTTTCACTGAGAAAATAAGCAAACAAAAATAGGATAATTTATTATTAAACAATGCAGAGAAGAAAATGTAGCAGCCAAGTCACATGCATTAAAACAATGCAAAATAACGCAAAACAACATAGGACTTCTACAAACATGCTGGAATAATTACAATCTCTGTGACAACTGAATTTCTTTTTCTTTTTCTTTCTTTTTTTTTTTTTTTTGCAAAAGCATAATGATTTATTAAATATCAGAAGAAGATGAGCTCTTTAACTGAGATTATTCACCTTCACAATTTTTTGAATTGAAGGTTCCTTACAGTCAAGCAAAATAAAAATCTGTCCTAAATACTTGTATTGATTTCCTATCTCTACCACTGTATAAGGCAAAATTATAAACATATTGGCAATCTATTCCCTATTTAAAATATACAGTACATTATCTATGTGTTTCTGAAGAGCACAGGTTTAAATGTGATATTCACAAAATATTTTTATTTGATCCATCTTTCAGTAGTAGAAATGTTTTTACCTCAATTTCCTAGAGATTAATGTCATATTATTACATGGTGTCATACTGTTTCATTCACTTAACCCTTTCTGAATCTACAAGGCAATTTCAATGGAATTTGGAAAGACAATAAGAGCTCTCAAAGACAGAAACTGAGAGAGAAGATCCATTAGAGGTTTAATAACTTTTTTTTTTTCTTTCTAAAAACAAAGTGGTCTCAGAAACAAAAAAGACATGAGAACAAACTAATAGAGCTGTTCGCTAAAGAACATATGGGGTAGAATTAGAATTAAATTTCTAGGAGAAAAGCATAAAATGTAAGAAGAATTAACTAGAAATTCATTAATTAGGCAGCTTAGGAACAATATGAGCAAATAAAAATAGAATAAGACATACACAAATGAATATGCAAAAAAAAAATAGGCAATTGTGCAAAAAACAATAGCAGTAGCAAAATAGCTTGATAACTGACTGTATCAGAATTTAAAGGCAGCATCATGCATGTAAATAATGAAAAATCTTGAAAAAGTAAGTCCTTGATTCATAGTAATTTTTTCTTCTGGTGCTTGTTGCATTTAATAATCTCAATAATTTTAAATCTTAATTATCTTAAAATGCAAACATTCAACCCAGATACAAACAAAACCAAAAATCAACTCAAGCGCTTTTAAAACAGCAATAATTTTTATCAGATACCATATAAATATGCAACCAATCATCAGTTATACTTGTTGTCAATGTATGTCATATATTTTATGTTTGCTATAGTATGTACTTATCTGTACGCAAATATTTGTTAGTAGTAAGGTGGTAGGAAGAGTAAGTTAACATTTCTTTGGTATTTAAATAACTTTGGTATTTAAATAAACAAACTTGTACACCTGAATAGCTGGGGTTGTGGTCCCTCTTTCAGCCCAAGTTCCACATTTTATCAATATGTGTTTTATGTAAAACATGTGAGCAGTTATTGGAGGATACAATCCCTACACTGCTTAATTCATGAATGGGTGATATAATCCTTGAGTTACTCATTATACAGTAGATAGAGAAGAAGAAATAACACCTCCTCTTTGTCTTGTGACCATAAGTGGCAATAACTATTCAGATTTCTCTGGAACTCGCTCCTGGAGATATTAGGTAGACTCAGAGCTTGCTTCTCAGGGATGGAGAAAATTACCCTCATGAGCATTAATTTGAAATTCGGTAGATATAAATTGAAACAAGTTCTGACTGATTATATGATAATCTTTCTCACTGTTAGGATACTCATTGAAACAGGTTGCCAGAGACATTCTGCAATCTCCTTCTTGGAGGTTTTTCACATACCAAGAAAAAGTGAGTCTATACCTCTCTGACAGAACCGTAGATATTCACCATACTTAAGATCAAAACCTACATTTAAAATGTAGGTTTTACAAGAAGAAATAGCTATTTCAGCTACCTTGTGAGACAGGGACAGTGAATCATCCCCTGAAGGGTCCTTTCCCTCCCCAAGAAATGTAAAAGAAACATAACCCACTGGCTGAAGCTAAATTCCTACAGTTTAGACAGCAACATCAAGTCAGGCATGAGCTTTTAAGTCTGGAGAACTTCACCAGCCAAATTTAGGTATGTTCCACACTTCAGAAATAAAGTCCAGAATTTTGGAAAGGCATGCTTTGTAGGGTTCAAGAAAGGAAATCTAATGTTAGAAACTGTCAGGAGAGGAGTAAAACACAAAACTAGAATTATCTCATCACAGTATAAATTTTTTTGTTCACCATATATCCTGACAATTGTGTACATTTCTCATTCCTGCATGAACCAGAAAAGGTTCAAGGAGGCTGTAACAGAAGAGGGGAAAGGACTCAGGAAGGTGATAGGAGTAATGAAGGCTCTCGAGATACAGAATGCTCCCTTCTGAGGGATGACTCCCTCAGTTGTACACTAGGATTCTTCAGCCTTGGAAATCGATGGATTGCGAGGAAGGAGGGAGTTATAAAGAGGATCAGGAGTGTCATCAAGAGGCTGCACAGGCCCTGAGTGTTCCCTTTCGTGTTCACTCTAAGAGCTCCGGGTCAATGAGTGAAGCTAACAAGAGCAAGGCATTCAACTAGTAAAGGAAGTGGTTCTTTATACAACAAGGAAAAGACGCATGAAGCTCTTTGCCAGAAGACATAGACCAATGTGGTTTGTAAAGTTTCAAAAGACAGTTCATCAAGTGCTCTTGGAGAGCTCTTGGAGTCCTTTGGAGAGGTACTAAACTGACATACTAGATTAAGTTCAGGAGATTACTGCAGCTAAAAATATCTGGTGACAGACAATGCATTATCAGGGAAATATCACAATTTTTTTTCCCCGTGCTTACTTTTCTACAGGCTCCTACTTCAGGCCCCTATTGGAGACAGAGACAGGCCTTTGTCTGAATCTGAATGTCTGTGGCTATTTTTATGTTCTTACTTTGTCTTTGTGGACAAGATGATGACTTTTCTTCGAGTTCACGTTACTTTAGCAAACTTTCCTTTAGACATAGCTATATTCCTTATATATATGCATGTATAGCTCTGTCACATATGGAAGATGACGTTTTTTAAAAATTTTTGAAAATTTTTGAAAGTGACAACAGTCATTGATAATATCAGCTTTATTTTCTGGAGCCATAAGTCACTTCAGAAAACTATGTTTTCTCTATATTCCTACTTCTCTGTCATTCAAATGGAAAATGTTCTATATTTTTTTTTTCTGCCTACTTTAATGATATAAGAGTGAGTAGCTCACAAAAGAATTGCCCTTCTAATGTTATATTTTAAAAACATACTGTACAAAGCAGCTCATTACAGTAGGGATGCTTTCCTATAATTTGTGTAACAATGATTGTTCTAAACTTATCTTTCTTTTCCCCAGTTTTATTTTCAAGACCTGTTCTTTGAAAATTGCCAGTCCAATTTCAGGTGCATTTCAAATTCCTCTACCAATTGCTCTATTGCTGAAAAGAGTCAAATTTGAAGATTTGATTTTTTTTTATACTAGTTTTAAACTATATTTGTTTTACTTTTCCAAAAGTAATATCAATATTTAAATATTAATATCTTACAGTTATTTTTAATTATTCCAGAGCCTGTTTAGTTAATATGTTGAAGTATTACACTACATTCTGAAGCAAAGATGTTTCATCTGCATTTGATGTCTAATTTTTGATGTCTTCTTACTGTGGGTTATTGTGTTCTTGCATTCTATGGTGCGATTAGTTCTTATCTGAATTTATACTTGAAAATGCGTTGGAAAAGATCCTATATAGTGCTGACAGAAGTGTGTCCTCTCAAATTTAGAAAAGATTTTGAATTTTCTCAGAGAATGTTGTCTGCTGGAACCATAATGAAAGCCTTTCTGTGTTTACCTTTACTTCCATGGTAAAAATGTTGCTAAGTCAAATAGAAAGCTCAATAAAGATAAATATATATATATATATATATATATATAAAATAATCAACACAAAACCTTTTTAAACAAGATTATAATACACAATTGCATATACATGCTACATATTTAGAAATTTACATTCAAATGTGAAAATAACTGGAAAAGAAACTGAACTCAAATTATCCAGAGAAATGTCTCTTTTTTAATAAAGGCTATCCCCTGGATAAATTAAGCAATGTCTCCAAAGCAAATAAACTCCAAAGTGCTTTCAGTATGAATGACATTTGAAAAATAAATTTCTGCAGAATATTGTCATTTTCAGTGAGTTCCCAGAGGAAATTACAGTGGCTTCTCCTGCCCCTTTTATATATCAACATGTAAAAGCAGTTTCTAAAGTTTGATGCTCTTTGCTGTTGACTTGGTGATCTTAGACACAGGTTTAACTAATTCTATGGAACAGCTAAACCAAAGACAAAGAAATCCAATAGAAAAAACCTTCAGTCACTGAATAAGAGATTAATACAACTTTTTTTGTAAGTGAGTAAGGTTTGATAGAATACCACTAATAGCATCTACTTGATGTATGGTACAAGCATTCAGGCATGGTATTGAGCTTTAATCACAGAAGCTTTTCACATGGGCAGTAGGAAATGAAGAATAGATTTTGGCTAATACTTTTAATTGTAATTTATTTCTATGAATCCTTCTTCTGTGTTTTCTCTATTCCCCCCCCCTCTAAATCAACAAACTAAAGCTCAAACACAAATGAAGCATCAAATTTGAAAGGAAAAATATGCTACTCTTGCAAAAACACTCTCCTGTACTGCAACCAGAGGGCTTACTCATAATAGCATTCAGAAATGACAGAATCAAAACTAAAGCTAGTTGATATTAAATTGAAATTTTGTATCTGCAGAGATAAGTGAACATAATTTATATATGATACAAAAAGGATACAGTGAGATTTCAAGGATATAAGGCTCATGTTAAGTCTGAACATGTTGTGCAACTTCAGGGCAGATCAGATTAAAATAGGATTTTGTCACAGATAGAGAGCTAATAACAAAAACTAGACACTTTAATCTGGTAATATTGAAGATGGGTTAGATTCTGCCTGCAATCCTTATGTTCCTCCTGCTGCTTCTATAAACTTCACCTGCCTGGCAACTTAAAATTACTCACTGGTAGGGTCCTAAAGATTATGAACGTTGCTGAAACATTTTATTGTCTTTTTATGTGCAGAGCTGGGCTTTCTCATAAACAAGGAAAAAAAAAAAAGTGCTGGACTTGAAGAGAAAAAGTAGCTAGAGAAAGTCTCTTTGATGTAAGCTAGAGAAAGGATTTCATAAAGAAGTGCAAAAACATCTTGGAGTAGCAAGATTAAGAGTGAGAGAGCAAAAATGAATTTTTGTAACTGTGAAAGGAAAAAATCTTTGCTGTTATTATTTCTATTCTCATGGTGATGTTACTGTATTTAGAAACAAAATCATAAAAAGACAAAACAAGTACCAGTTTGAAACAGACATTTAGAACAAAATTTGCAAAGTCATTTTATCTTCTCACATAGTTGGTGCCTTGGAGGTGGGTTTCATGTGCTGGTAAGCACAGATGACCAAGCAGGTAAAGGTTTCAAATCATCTATAAATTTCTTACACCAAATGCTATACAAACACAAGCTAGCAGATAGCGTTTGCACTGAGATTTTGCAGTCCTATTTTCAAACAAGTGTAGTGTTGGTTTTACATTTGCTGGTAGGGGGAGTGTGACAGAGGTAGCATGAAAATTATGGAAAAATGAAAATGGAAGTGAAGATGGTATGAGGTACAGTTAATTGCCCTCATGCAGGACACAGCTGAGAAATTACTTAATCTAGTGGAAAAGAAAAAAAAAAAAAAAAGGAGATATGATACAATTTTGGGATAATAAAGATAACCACAGGAAGTAAGATATATTCCCCATCCCACTAGGCCTAAAATACTAATTTATACAGAAACTTTGATGACATAAGAAAAAACTTTTTTAACAGTAAGAATGATGGAGCCCCGAAAAAAATTATCCAAAGGAGCTGTGAAATCTCCATCACTAAAAATTTTTAAGAGTTCTTAAACTAAAGGCTGAGGCAAACTGTCCTTCTTTAACACAAGATGTATTTAACTTCATTTTCTTGTATTTCACAATAGTAACCCACAACCTGAAGCTACTTGGATGAATAATAAAACCAATCAGAAGCTAAGATCATGCAGGATTTTCTGGCATATGATTACCCTATTTAAATATAAAAACACTTATATGATGTGCAGTACATAAGGGATATCAAAGTCAGATAAGGCTCTAGAACCACACAGCCCAGTTGATGTGGTATTATGTTTGATGTGACTTGTTCTCATTTAGAGCTTATATAGTTACAGATCAGGACTATATAGAGAGAGCTATATAGCTATAACTCAGGACTATATATAGCTATATAGCTATATCTATGTGGTAGTTGTAAATATACATATATATTCCCAGTTGAAAATTCAGGAATGTTAACAGAAAGCTACCAGTGTGTTGATACAAGTCAAAACACAGAAAGAGATAAAGCTCAAGCATTTGCTGAAAAAACAGGTAAGATTACAGAGGAAGAAAACCAACCTGTGCTGTTTCTTCCTACCATGTTCCTTGCAACAGTTCTTGTATACATCTTTGATGATAGACTATTTTTATGTTTGTTTGTCGTTTTTTCCAAATTACCCATATTTTACTTGATTATACTGCCAGGTTTCCCTCCTGCCGTCCTGTGTGAAGTAACCTGTGAGGCCTTAAATACCAGCTGTCATTCAAAGCTAAAATATTCTGACATCATCAGCTGGTACTTCCTCAAGCTGCTTCTGCTGCTGCTCTGCTGAGCTCAGCACTTGGCTGCCTTTCACCACACATTTTTCCCAAGTACAGATATTTGAAGGTAAAAGGGAACAGCGTATTTCCTAGTGCCTGGTGATTATAGGTAGGGAGACAGGAAGCTCTGCCCTTCTCTGGGCACAGTGGCAGTGTAAGGAATGTACTTGACCATTTCTGCATGTTCAGACAAAAGGCAGCTTGATATTAAGCCAAAAAGAGCTTAGCTGCATAAACAGAAATTGAGACTCACAAGGAACTATGTCAGGTAATATTTAAATACTATGCCTTTTTTTGTTTGATTTTTTTTCCAGCATACCAGTCTTCCTCTTGCTATAGTAGAAGAAATAATTTAGTATCTTCAACACTCTATTTATTGAGAAAGAGTAAATGAGAGATATCTATTACACAGATTTACATGTAGCTCTATGCATTTTGCAGAGTTCAGTAAGTAACAATGAAGTATTTCCAATAACCATCATAGGGTTATGCTGCTGAGAGAATTAGTGAATTTATCTCAATACAATGCAGAACTCATCAAATTCTTTTGCTTTAGTCTCATGACGCACTCTGTTTTCTTTGTCTTTGATCCTTGATTGTTCTGGGTTCTTCTCTTAAGAGTCACTGACAGCAGTATGACCATCTTCTGGCATGGATGAAATGATCTAAAATTCACAGGTTTCTCAGCACTAGTGGAAACTCTGGAGTTTACTTATAGATAAAACATTTCTTTCATAACACTCAAGTCATATGAGACCAGTAAAAGAGATCGTTAGCTGCCTCTAGGGCTTTTTTTTTTTTTTTCTTCTCTTTTTTTTTTCTTTTTTTTTTTCTGCTTACTATGACTTGCTATACCATGAATTCCTTCAAAAGTTTATCATCTATAAAAATAAGATAAAAATAGCTACCCTCAATCTTTCCATTCACTTTGACATTTTTTTTTTTTTTTTAACAGAAATAGTCCAACAAACACGCCTGGCTATTTTTCAAAATATTTTCTTGATTCTTATTTCATTTTTTCTCACCCCGACTTGGTCTATTAATACATCCAAGGAAGCAGTTCTTAAGTATTAAGCATATAATTATTTAACTTCTTGGTCAATGGGAATAAAATGATGGACAATGGTTTTCTACGTAATGAGCTTTGGAATGTAAAATTGATAGTAAGAAATTTTCATAGCATTTCCCAAATGTCCTTTCAAATTCTATATTTTTGATCTTTTTCTTTGGTGGGTATTTTTGTTTGTTTGTTTATTTTGTCCAGGATTTTCTATCTGCCTGTAGTTTCACAAAATCTCCAGACAAGTTTCTGATGTCAGTATCTGTTGAGCTTGTTCTGAGAGAAGTCAAACATCATCCTGAATTCTCCATAGCAAGTCCTGGTCAAGCTCTCCGTGGCAGAGCAAGTTTTGAAATAATTCCTTTCTAGCTTTTTTTTTCCACAAAGTCGTATTTCCCTTACCAATATTTTGTGCCCTTCCTTATCCTTTTACCAGCTGAAGGCTCAGCTTCAGAGTCTTTCAAAAAAGAAGCCTTTTCCCTTCTCACATATAAGCATTCTTGGCAAATGTCACTTCAGTACGTTCTCAAGAGGGAGGGCTTCATTGCTGGCCAAATGATGTCATGTCCCTGGTCTTGACGGTGTGATTTTAGCTAGGACTGATTCCAGCACTCCAATGAAATTACCTATATCTAAAATGAAACTATACACCTTTCACTCTCCCAGTCTAAAGAATATTTTAAGCCATGTATTTCTTAATACATCAAAACAAGCATGAAATATTTCTTCATGGAATAAGTAATTTTAGGAAGAACGAGCCTGTTGTTCTAATACAACCATTACAGTTTCATCTAGCTTCTCTATAATTACAAAATAGTGTTAGCAATCACCTTGAAAATGGTTTCTTGCTTGAGTACTTATGTCCATAAATTAAGTTTATGAAGAGAATTCTATGATAAATCCTCTGCTAAAACAAGGCCCTGGTCTTAAAAACATTGGGAGATCCTTGCAAAGCTTTGTTTCCTGACACTCAGCTGTCCTCTCCCTGACTTTTCATCTTCCATATGATGTGAGGTTTCAGCAAATCACTGGAATAACCAACCCACTGCTCTTCTTTATTACCTGAAGAATATTCAGTTTAATATCCTGGGGTTTCTCTAACAGCTTTCAAAATCTTTCATAATAATCAGTATTATAACTCCAGAGAGAGTTTCACAGCAGGAGTAGATGTTTCTACTACATGGTTACCTGTAAAAGCTGTAGGTTTTTGATCATGATCGGTTAGCTTCCTTGTTCCATCAATCCAGCAAAGTGCTGCCTGTCATTACCCGACCTTCCACCTGCTCCCTGCGCTGGAAATCTCTGCATGCTGCGCTAGCAAACAAATGGCACAGCCCCAAGATGAATGGGTGTCACAATAGATTCTAACAGAAATCGTTCTCTTTCTATGCCTATAAACCGACACAAAATCTGAAAATTCAAAATGAAGCCCAGCCATTTGTTTTCCATTAACCTTCCGCGTGTCACTTAGCTGGCCCCTTGCCCTGACAGACTGCCTTAGCTATGCCGTGCTATCAATATGAGATATATCACAATAAGGCAAGTGTGGCAGGCATTGAGTCCTTAGTGCCTGCGACTACACACAGTTCTGGAAAACAGTATCAACACAGTTTGCACGATGAATATTTGCTATCATTGTGCACATTGTGGGGTATGTTCCTGGAAAAGAAATCATAAATGAAGTCTGATCAGTTCCTCGCTTGAATGGCACTTCCAGTCTTTCAAGCACATCTGTCGAAAGTTCATATACGCAGCTAATCTCCTCAGAGCTCCAAGGGTTTTCTTCGATGATATCTCCATAATACCACTCAGAGGGATAATCAGTGTTCTCACAGGCATCAGAAATTCCTATTTTGAAGTCAATATTTGACCGTCTTTTCTGGTTTTGTAGAGATATGTCTGGACTGTAAACATACTTAAAATACAGCTCAACACTAATCATTTGAGCATTTTCAGTCATCCAGCTGAACTTGAATGTATTGAACAGGTAAATGATGCAGAAGCTACAGCTGTGGTAACTCTGACACACTATTATTCAATGTGTTTTTAACCTGTTCCGAGGCAAAACTGACCATGTGTGTCCTTTCAGGCTCCAGCAAACAAAACATAATTAGTCTAGCTGTTTTTTTGTACTTACAAGTACATGTGTAGGTTATGCATGTTTCCTTGAAAAACATACTTTTAATTTGCATACCTCCATGACTCATGTATATACTCTTACAGGTCTCCGCCTTTAATAATCCACCTTTAATAATCTCTTGAATAATGGGTTCGTAATATGCTCATATAAGCTCTTGGGCTCTTGAATTCATGGGTTCGTAATATGCTCATATAAGATGCCTTAGTAGTATGACATTTTAATGAAACATCCTTGTATTAAGAAAAATCTGGGTACATTCTGAGGCCTTATCAACCATCTCTTCTGTGTTGTCTCTGAGAAAGTACATCTAGACTTTGGACCAAAAATCTTTGGGAATGCTCTTGGTAACTGTAGTTCTTTTGAAAAAAACGATGACAAAACTTTGTAATACCAAAAATGCATCAGAAGATAACCAATCTTTCTCGAATGTGCATGCCTCTTGGAAGTGGTATAAAGTTTTAAGAATAAGATAATGGTATATTGCTTTAAAAATAATCCAAAGATTCTTTTCTTATACCGTCAAACACTGAAAAAAAAAAAAAAAAAAAAGGTTCAAAACTATAAATGATAGGAACTGAGACAGCTTAAGCTTAAGAATGTGCTGGGCTTAATAAATATGGTGAAATACTTTGATTAAAGACTTTAAACAGAGGCTACAGGAGCAGTTATTTTGGCAAGCTTATTCTCAAAAGCTATACATGCTGCATTAATATAGAGAAATGTCAGAATGGTTTCTCTGTCTCTATCCTTATCATGTGGTCTACAGTAATATTAAGCCAATAAGAGATGCCCTATAATTTTAGGACAAAAGCACACACAAAAAAAAAAAAAAAAAAAAAAATCTGTTTTCAGAGAGGTTTGAGAGAGAATGAGATATCAAGTAGTGGTTTAATTCATATATTTTTTATTAAATTAATTTCTCCTTTTTGATCAAATAATATAAATTGAGAATTGAACAAGCACAATTAATTGTATTGGGTATTTTACATTTTCAGATGCCAGTGTAAGATCAATTAAGGAACTCAAATTTCTAAAAATCGAGTTATTTGATATCAGCAGTCACTTATGAAATTTAGAGCAAAAGAATCTCATTTTTAATAGAGTCAACCTACAATTTATTCCTATATAATCAACAGACATTCTCCAAGAATTTACCTCACTGTGGACTAGTACAGATTCCACCCAATAACTGAACCAAACTTCTAAGTGTAAATTGATTATTGTAGGTAAGTTTTCATGAAAATAGTTTAATACACACTTACTAAACATGTCAAAAGAAAAGACCCTCAAAATAAAGGATTTTTCAATACTGCCAGGCCTATACCATAGAACATGTGCAAATCTGCTATTGTGACATCAAAGTGGGGAAGAAACATACAGCGTGACAGACATTAACAGGAGCAAGAAATAAAGGAAGGAAAACAGTAAAGGCAAATTAAGAAGCATTGTCTACCTACCGCAGCCACGGCAGACAAACTGGTACAGTTTAGAAAATAAAGTATGCTCCTAAGGCATGTGTCATATAGTTTAACATGACTTAACTAAATAAGTAAATAAGTGCTCTTAATATGTTTTAAAAAAACAAACATTAGGAAGAAAATAAATATGCAGAAATGTAGCTTTATCTGTAGGTTCCATTTTAGCTATAAGCACATTGAATTATATTACTGTTAGAATGTTATCTCACCTTCATCAAAAATATCCACATGATAATAGTCAGAGTAAACAAAAGACGGTAATATACTAACATCAAGGACAGATGCAGAAATTTGTCAGGTGTAATTCGTTATGGAAGAGCAGCCAAATGTATTAATTACAACTGGTAGATAATTAAAAACTGAATGCACTACGTAAAGCAGCAAAGGCATTCTGCAAAACAATATAATGTAAATGAAGTCAGATTTTAAAGGACGTTTAGATATCTAAAATCACATATATGTTCACTGCAACTTTCAAATAACACCAATCCACAATGAAGTAAATGTAGACACAAGTAAAAGTTACTTTGAAGAGCTCAACCTACTTAGCTTACCTACAAGATTGAGAGGTGACTTAGTGCTTCAAAGAGTGGAATTACTAGGTATCAAAAGGCTTTTTAGTTTGTTGAAAGAAAATATGCCCCCACTCCTGAATACAAAAAAAATTAAGCCAGACGACTACAATTGAGAAGTCAGTACACATTGTTTAACAGTGATGGTATTAACTACAGAAAAGAACAGTCAGGAGACTGTTTATCTTCTTGTTGGTGTTTTCCTATCAAGATTGGATTCCTTTCCTGACAGTACACTTTAATAAAACACAAGTTATTGTCTTGGTACAATTTAATGGCAAGTAATACTCAGTATCACTTTAGAGCTATAAGAAAATGGTCTCCTTTAGCTTTTTGACTTTATTACTTGCTTCTCCTAATTTTCTTTTCTAAATTTATATATAAATGATGATAGTCATTGAAATGCCTGATTAAAAGTACTATGTGCGCATCTACTAAGGAGATACCATAAATTCTTCTTAATTCAAAAACCAGTTCTAATGGTTTAAATAATGTGTAGGAAAAAGAGAGAGAGAGAGAAAGACATACATGCCTCATATGCAGGCTTGCTGGATTATAAAAAATTGTTTGAAAAGATCTATGTTACCTAGCAGTTTATTATACATTATTTCACTCATGGTTTTCCATTACTGGAGATTTATTACAGCAGCCTCTATTATATTCATTGTTTGACTTCAAGATTATCTGTTTGTTAAATCTTGAATTATTCAAGGTAATCAAACAGAGCAGAAGGATAACTTCTGGTGCATAATGATCAAAATGTCTAATCCCTCCTTGAACCTTTCTGGTAACTTGCCAAAACCAGCATACTTAATTAGAAACACTCTACCACAGAGATCAGAATTTTGCAATGGAAAGTGAAATATACCCATTAAGCATTTTTTGCTTTGGAAACTTTTTATTTTATTTTATTTTATTTTATTTTATTTTATTTTATTTTATTTTATTTTATTTTATTTTATTTTATTCCTAGGCATGTTTAAATAAATACGTAATTTAATCAGCATAGTTTTTGATAATACAGAAAAAATATATATTTTTTCTCTTAAAACCTAAGTATATAGATATACACCTTCACTTGGTGTAAATGTGCAGAACCATGGGACTCACTCCCAAACCTAGTAAGTCATTCTGTTTCATATTGATAACCTGTGTTGCTAGGAAGCGTACATCTGGAAAAAAAACGTATTATCTAAAACAAAATATCTTGTTTTGCATTATACGGAGACTGTTAGCAGTAGTTGACCTTTGGTTTTTGTTTTTTTTATTTTGTTTTGTTTTAATGCATTTCTGAAGTGTTAGTCAACCACATGCTTTGTAAATCCTTCTAAAGTTACAGGATCTGCCCATCAGCATAGATGAGGGCAGAGGGGTGAGAAGAAAGAGTCAGAGTCCACCTGAGTGTATACAACATTTTTTTTTCATTTATGAGAGCACTATCACAGAGGAAGGCAGACCATGAGTGGAGCCTAGCTACACCAGCACTGCAGATGCTGACTGCCATGAGACCAGAAGTTCACCTAAATAGGTTGCTGGGATGATGCAGGCATGGAAAAGCAGGACTCAACTTGTGTGGGATTTCTGCTTGGTGGTGGTCAGCCTAGACAAGATCATTTAAACCAGTTTTGCTTCTGACCAGATACTCTGAAAGTACCTGGTATCACAAAATAAATAAAGGTATTACAAAAATATCACCAGTCTACTAGGAAATTGGTGTATAGTCTTTTAATTTCTACATCAAAGGATAACAATGAAAAAAAAAAAAAAAAAAAAGCAGGAGAAGAAGAA
The DNA here is from genome assembly GCA_035222435.1 of Microcambeva ribeirae. Classification (NCBI taxonomy): domain Eukaryota; kingdom Metazoa; phylum Chordata; class Actinopteri; order Siluriformes; family Trichomycteridae; genus Microcambeva; species Microcambeva ribeirae. The sequence continues at coordinate 13,195 of JAYECN010916793.1, read as the reverse complement.
AAACAATCTTCACACTGTATCTGTTCATTTTTCAAAGGTCTTTTAACCTTTTGGTCTGGCCTGAGCAAAGCGAGACAGTAAAGATTCCAGTTCACGGACCCGTCAGCCAGTTATACCTTTTATGCTACACGCTTTTTTTTAGATATTCCTCTTGCCAAGCATTTAAAGACTATATTTAGTTAATGTATTCAAGCATATATTTCTAATGCACTACTTTAATTATTCTTTTCAATTCAAATCAACTTTCATCACATTTATTATCTTGTTATTTTGGCCACATTATTGTTGCAACTCAGCCTTTCCCAATCAACCAAAGCTAATTCTAGCAAACAACCCAAAATATTTCATTTTCTTTCCTTTGTTTGCTTTTTGAACTGACAAACAGAATTATCACAATTTATTTTATTAAAATATTGGAAGTACCAATTAGATACAAAACCATGCATAGTGAATTTGCTTGTCCAGACAATTTTGCTAACTGTAGGAAAACATCAGAAATCCAAATGTCCTATGGAAAGGAAAAAGCCCCCTGGCACATTGAGAGGGAAGACTGCCTCAGGGGATGGGACTCATCCTGGGCTGCAAGGGAAGGAGGTCCGGGCTGTGCCGGAGTAACAGCTGAGCAGGAACAGCTACCTGGGAGCCAGGGGGGCCGAGTGGGGCTGTCGGTGTGTGCTGGGAATATCTGCTCAGCCTCCCTGTTGGCTGCAGCTGGACGATGAATCTGCTTCAGCATCACCGCTGTTTGTTAGGCTGCGGGATTCAGCAACTACCTCACAGCATTCACTTCTTTCAGGTTTTTGTTTTGTTTTGTTTTGTTTTGTTTTTCCCCCAGTAACTGAAGAAATCTCACAAGCAGACAATCAAATGAAGTAACAACAAGCTTAGAATATTTTTTATTATTTATTATTATTTGATGTTTATTATCTTGTGATAAATCTGATGAGCTCCAACAAATGTCACAATTTCAGCTCTGCAGGAATGGAGTGGCTAATTCTAAGCTCAACTCAGCTCAACTTAGAGTCTCAAAAGAGTAAGCAAAAATGAGTACTATTTCATTTCCCCTTATTTGAGAATTACTGCTTTTTAGAAACAAGACTTAAGTCTCAAGATTAAATCTCTTCGGTCATATAAAACCTGAATAGTTTTGAGTTTTATTTGTCTGTCAGTTATGTCCATTAAGTTTATAATTTGTTATTATATGCTTGTTCTTTCACAGAAGTGATTAAATTTAGCACTACAAATACATTTTTCAAAGTACAAACATTTCCAAAGAAGCTTTCATACTAATGAAATACTAGTTCAGTGACATATCTAAAATAGGCATTCTTTTGTATTTGCCTAAATGATGCAGACTGAGTAGGGTCAGAAGCACCTTCCACCTGAACGTGAAAAGACAGGATTAATAACTCTTTAAGATGTGCCTAGGTGAGGGATCATTACCTGTAATGACTTCTAGGACTAGGGAATTCTAGTCCTTCTCATTCAAATTCACAGTGAAAACACAATGGAAATGCAAGATCTAAACAAACAGGCTGGTATTAAAAACACTAAGTATATAATACATTTTTAAAGTTGGGAATTGAATATTTGAAAATGTTATTATTTACTGGCAAGTCGCTGCACGATGATACAGCTACTAACTTTTGAGGAATATATTTTTGTTGTTTTATTCTGCAAGTAACACTTACACTTCCTATCTATTAAAAATGTTTCTTGCTACCAGGATCCGAGTACGTAATAACTCATTCAGAAAAATGTAATGGGCTTAAGGTCCAGGAACTCTGGAAAAATAGAAGAATCAAAGATCCTTGGCTTTGGGGCAGACTGGTAACGGATGCTCTTCTATGGGTGAAGTTTATAGTTTAGTGGTTGCTTCAGAGAGTTCAATCATAATTCATAGGATCATTAGGGCTGGAAAAAAAATCTTCAAAATCATCAAGTCCAACCGTAAGCCCCTCAGAACCCTGCCTATTAAACCATGTCCCTACGTAAGTGCCTCATCTACACGTTTCTTGAACACTGACAGCGATGGCAACTCCACCACTTCTTTGGGCAGCCCGTTCCAATTCTTGACCACTCTTTATGTGCAGAATTTTTTCCTAATGTCTGACCTGAACCTCCCGTGGCACAACTTGAGGCCATTTCCTCTTGTCCTAGCCCCTGCTAGGGGGTGAATTCTGCAGGAAGGTGCTCTACTAAACTATTAGGCAAACTATTAGGCATAGCTTAGCATAAGGAAATAATTCCTCTGGAAATTTCAGGGTCATATAGTGTATACTACAAGACCTGCCAGTAGGGCAAAATTAAAATCATGCCTGGATCCAGTCTGACCTTAGAGGCATCCTATCCTTGTCAGGATCTTCTGATGGGATACAAAGCCACATATTTCACAGGATTCTTGCATGTTTGTCCTGATAGGCTCAAAAAAATGTACTTTACTTGAGAAAAACATGTAAAATGGAAATATCAGTCAAAGCTGTTGATTCTTAGCTTTAATAAATTGCTGAATAATAAATTGCTAACACCCAAGTGGGTGATATACTATGTACAGCAACAGACAGATGCCTGAACTAATGATCTCCCCATATATTTCCTTAAAGATTTAACTCTGTGGTGAGTATTTTGCTAGAGATAAGACATACTGAAAAGAAAAAAACAGAAAAGTACTTCATTGTGTTTGTTACCATGTCCCAAACTTTCCTCTCTTATTCTATGAGTTCTTAATTTTCTGGTGTATCAGCAGGATAAGACACATGGGTTTTGTTACCTCTCATAGACCTAAGACACAGTGCTAACATAAAATAATAGATTTAAAATCATAGCTGTCAATGGTAGTATTATATATCCTCAGGAAGCTTTGTACAAATAAGCTATAAATGCAAGAGATCACAAACTACATACTCAACTTGAACTGCCAAACTAATGTGGAATTGCGTAGATATTTATTTTTAAATATAACCATCGACATCTTTTTAAAGAAAAAAAGGACTATGTATGCTTAAGTGTTTCTGTATTTTTTTTTTTTTTTTTGCATAAGCCAGTCATCAGAAACATACGGCTGTTGCAGTATATTTTGTAATTTCTAAGATGATACATGACATAAAGTGTATGGGAAAAATGGAATGGCTTAGTCACAGTCAGAAGCTGAGCATGCTTTTTGTATGTGGGGTAAAACTTGAAACAGCAGATGGAAGTACAGAATTTAAAAGCACAAATGAAGTAAGAAGCTGAGTGCATTTTTGAGTTACAGAGCTCTTCTGTGTTCAACATAACTACAATGTCTTTGATGCTGAATGATGATTTATGAAGTACAAAAATCAATAAAGATTCCATTTAAAAACCCTGCATTTTAATGAATTTCTAAGTAAATATAAGCAGCAAGTGACAGCAGCATTGACATCCTCTTGTCTTCCTTTAAACTTGTATATGCAAATCTATGCATGAGCCTGATATTTAGTTTATGCTGTGCTATGGAGGAGTTAAATTTCCTAGTGCTGAATGTAGCTTCAGGATAAGAGCTTGATTAAGAATAAGGAAAGAAGAAAACATTTTGATAGGGGAGTGCCTATGTGTGCAAATTGAATTCCAGGCCTTTACTTATTTATTTATTTATTTTAAGAAAAGACATGACTGAATGGAAAACAATTTATTACAGAAGAAGCCAGCAAGCAAGCATATGCTTTGAGTAACTGCTATGGGAAGCACAGATACTTTTGTCAAAGGTAAATCTCTAAAGATTCCTGATCTCACACTGGTAACACCTACTCAATGTAAGAGCAGTAGAAGTACTGCTGCCCATTCTTTGCAACACATCCCAGGCATTTAAACACAAATTTCTACCACCAGCACTTCCAGCTGTGCTTAAAAGAAAAGGACTTTTGCAATGCACTTATATATTTCTTACCTTGGAACTGAGCATTAAATCCCTTCCGTCGATGATTACTGTCAGATGTGAAATGGAGTCGTAACCAGTTCTTACTGCTGATAACAGGAGAAGGTAGATTCATACCAGTCAACCTGGAAGAAAATAGATCTATTATAAGTCATGCAAAAAATCGTGTTTAGACTACTTTAAAAGGAAAAAAAGACAAAGCCAAAATATGTTGCACAGCTTACAATGTATTTAAAGACAGCAGTTTACTGGAATGTAGTCTCAATTTATTATTGGTTTAGTAACTATTATACTGCGAGATTTTTTTTCCATTACATCTAGCCATTTTGTCATCAAACTTTACAAATGACTTTTTTGCAAGGAGAAAAACAATTTTCTTTCTATGTGCACGTGTGTGTGTGTGTTTGTGTGTACATATATGTCTGACAAATCAATTAACAAAAAAAAAAAGCAAATGAAAATATGAAAAGATATTGTTTCTACTGTAAATTACATAAATCAGATTTTTCATAAGCATATATTCTGTGTCATTTGGTCACTTGCTGGACATACTGGATCTCATCTGCAGAAGTATTGAGTCTCTACTACTGACATTAGCTCAGTCCTTAGCCTCTAAGATCAGGGATTAAAAATGGTTTTCACTTTGAGAAGTGACAGATTTGAATGTAGTGTGATAAACAATATTCGAGTCCATGCAGTGAATGAAGAAGATTAAAAGAAACTTGAAACATTCATCAGTCATCTAGTGCCCCGTTAAATACCAGTCTCGTGGAGAAAGAAACAGAACATCATTTTTCAAATAAAATTGTATAAAAATGCATACACTCAAAGCTGTGTAGCTGCATTAGTATGACACAACACCTCTGCTGATCAACCTGCAAGAAATAACTAGAACACCACTGTTCCAGCCACACTTCTTCTAGGTGTGAAGATAAAGTGGCTGCAGCAGAACCATGGCTAGCAGGGGAGACCTCTTACTGCTCACTGTTGGGAAGAGTAAATAACCTCTTTCTTGTTTTATTACTTGAGTTTTTTATATAAAAATAAGAAAACATTCAGTTTTCATAGACTCATGTAGGAGTGATGCATACCTTGTCTAATAAGTGTCATATATTAGACACAACATCCTTTGAAGTCTCCACTACCCTATCAAGGGATTGTGATCCCACAGAATTGTTGAGGTTGGAAGAGACCTCTAGAGATAATCTAGTCCAGCTCCCCTGATAGGTATTAAACCATTAAAATGGTTGATAACAGGTTTGTCTCTAAAATATTTTTGTGTCCCACAAATTTTCTAGTAGTTAGTGTATATTAATTAACTCAAAGTACAACATAACTTTACATTTAATTAGGAAAAATATCTACAGGAAAAAAATCTGGTTTTGATTATGGATTTGATGAAATAGAAAAGTAATCAGTATGTTTACGTGAACAAGTAAATTAAAGCTTTTTTTTTTTTTTTTTTTTTTTTTTGTTCTTTATGGGGCTGTTGTCTATAAAAAAAACATGATCTATTTTTATCATGGAAGTCTACTGTTACATAGTTCTCCTGAAATTGAAAATGAAGGAAAGAATTAAGGTAAATGAAATTGTTTCTTTGGGGAGTTTGTTTATTTATTTATTTTTTATTTAGTCAATTCATTTTCCTTTATTCTTCTGTTTATTTTAGCTAATTTACTTATTTTGTGATCAGCCAAACAGCAATATATGCTAGGATCAACCTTGATGCTCTTTATTCAAGAAGGTAATAAAATAAAAAATAAAATAAACTTAATTAAGTGTAAAAAAAAAAAGAGATTTGAAAAAAAAAAAAAAAACACTATAAGGACTAGTTAAGATTAAACAAAAGCTTTCCATCCAAACTTATTTTCCTGTTTTGAATACTTATGCTATTTTTGTATTCATCTAACTACAGATGTATTCATACTTTTAATGAATCTTCTTTTGAAAATATTGTACAAACATTTACCAAGCTTCCATAACACGTCTCTGCATTAGGAGGAAAACACAGGACCATAATTTTCAGTTTGGAACTAATTTCCATACTAAAATCCTCTCAGCTAAAGTACTTACAAGAGCATCCCCTGAGACATGTCAAAATGAGAACTTTCAAGAACGGTCCCTTATTAACAGACAAAATAATTGGAACTGGTTTATGAAGGGATAAGTTGGGATGTGGGATGACTGCAGCAAATACATGATGGCAATATGCGTGTATTGGCTATATATACACCCACATAAATATATATCTAGGTGTCCCTAGAAAAATAATGTTTGAAGTCAGTTATATGTGATAGGCATGTATAATATATGTGATACTAAGAGTAAATAATTGGCTGCCTTTGCCCCATTCAGATGTCTGTAAATGTACAGATTTGTATCGGTGTGTGATTTATATCTGTATAGACATAAATCTGTGCATCTGTATTGACACATATTAAGAGTCCGTGTGATGCTGAAACACTCAAGCTGAGGCTGCAGTTTCACACAGATGAGATGATTTAACCACTTGGCACTGCCGAGAGAAGTAAACTTGACACTCTCCAACACATCTCTGCCTGCTTTTCCAACCCTTCCACAATCCTGTGCTCCTATATTGCTCCTACTCACTTGCATCAACTTTCAAAATCGCTTAGTAAATTGATACAATTGTCTTACTAGTTTTCAATAATGATGCATTTCAAGATGCATCATTACAGAACCTTTCCACAGTCTGGTAAAAGTTTATCATCTGTCCTATTTCCTTCTTGTGGTATTTATTGAATTTACACTGAACCCAGCTGACAATCAAACGATTTAAAAAGAAATCATTGTAATTTAAAATAAAATTATTTCTTATTATATTTGCTCCATTAAATAAATAAAAGTATAAGGGGCAGGATTGTACTCAATCTCCTTAAATTGGAATTTCAGGAGTCCAACTAACACTGAAACCGGAAGTTTCTCTAATTGTCTGAATAAATTTTACATATGTGCTCAGAAGAACTGTGACCTGGTGAAAGCAGGAGAGAAAGATGGGATTCATTTTATCTAATCACAGCTGTCAGTAATATCAGTTAAGTTCCCTTTATAGTCAATGCAAGCAAGGATTTGGGGAGTGTGTGTGTTGTCTGAGGTATTTTAAACTTCCAGATGAATCTCACTCTAGAAATGACCATTTCCTTCACTGCGCTTTAAAAGAGCAAGGGTGACGAGATCCGTAAATATCTAAATTTGAATTTCACCAAAGGTATATAAATGCTTTTATAAATCAGTTTATGTGATATGCCAGAACTTAGAACTTAGTTTTTCCTCCCAAGACAACTTCCTCCTTGGTTCCTCTCTTGCTTATTCTCATTTTGTCCCCAGCTTCTTTTTGTGTATCCAGCATGTATCACTGAGTGTTTTACTTGCACATACTTTATGTTTGCCTGGAGGTTAAAAACCAAGGCAAGACTTTTTTCTTTTTTTTTCTTTTTTTAAACTGGTGTTTGAAAAAGAGCTTTATTATACCCTGGTTTATTGATTCAACAGTGTTAGCAAATATTTTTCTTGATTATTGCTCTGATATTTGACAAATATAATAGCGACAATATTCCATGGCACTCCGGATAGATGCTTTCTCTGGAAGATCATTACTGCTGTTGTGCTGACGAATGAAAGAACAGTAATTTCATATATGTCTAGGTTTTTGCTGATATATGACTTTCATAGCCCAGTGGAAGTGGAACATTAAGCTCTAGGACACAGCAATCAATTTGATTATATTGTTCAGCAGAGTGATATCCATCCCAAGCCTCAAGTCTTGCAAGTTGCTCATCCGCAGCATTGCAAGGAATTCTTATGGCCCAATGCAGGGAAGAGATGTGTAGGGTCTTGGGATTAATATGGCAGTTGTCATGGAGGGGAATGGAAATCTAAAACAAGCTCACAACTGATCAAAGATAAAGCTAAATTCTGTGCTTTAGTCCACTACTCATATACAATGATTGAACATTTTGAATATAAAATTCTTCTTTAAAAATTGTTCCCTAGTTGAATGCAATTATTAATAGCTGCAATGACAAAACATAGATTTTATAGCACAGACACTTTTCTATTTAAGGGCATTGCAGCTACAGTGTTTCCACTGCCCAGATGGGCCTAAAAAAAAAAAAAAAAAAAAAAAAAAAAAAATTCTTTTGTTATCCATATAGGGTAAGTTTGATTTTCTTTAATAAAATTTAGAAATTACGCAAACAAAAGTTGTCAAGCTGTTTTTTTTATTAGTTATTTACAGTTCTACTTAGTATAATTACCATCTCACTAGATATGTCCCAAAAAATTCTACACCGACCAATTTTAATTGGAAATATCTGCCAATATCACTATTATTTATCATGAAAATGCTGATATCCCAGAAATGTTTAATTTTAGTCACAGTAGATAAAGAAAACACAAACTTAGAGACACACTTTTTCTATCTTTAAACAGGTGGAAGTATTATGAAAACCTGCTTTTATCCAAATTATATTGAAATACTATATTGTACAGATAGTACTGAAATTTTAAAGTATATTAGGTACTATCATATTAGGTAAAATAATAAAAAATAAAATGCTGTAATACTCTGAAAAATATACTCTTATGACAAATAAGATACATTGTGCAAGTAATTGTAGTCTTAATGTATAAGAAGAGATATTTTGTCTTTCCATTTGTAGCTACTATTATGAAATTTTTTAAAAGAAGCTAACGGGAATTTAAAGACACTTTTCAGTTCAGTGAACCTAATTTGATTAATATGACTTTATTTATTTTACTTTAAGACAGATGGATTATTTGCTTTTCTTGAATTAAAAGGCTATAGGTGTGCAATTTGGTTTTATGATAAAATAGCTAGTGAAAAACAGAAATCCAAGAAAAAAATGAAAAAAAAAAAAAAGATTCCAATTTATAGGTTGTTTGGGAAGAATATATTAATGTAATTTTCTGAAAAACATGCACTGTCTTCCCACAGACTTTGAGACTGCATTTTTGTTTTAAAATACTGTCCCATAAAGTATGTTTTTAAACACCTGTATTAGATTTATGGAAATTATAACCTTCAACACGATCAGAAAGTTTCGTATTCTTCAGACCATATGTATATAATAAATAAATTCATTAATTAGTGCAAGATGACATCCTGCAACACCATGCAGCGTACAATCAGCACGGCTTTTGCCTGTCAATGTAGTAATATGCTTCTTTTCATATCATGCACTTTGTTTTTCCATAAATGTTTATATTTGCTGAAGCTATTGCATGACAGATCTAAAAATCAAATAACTTTAAGACATGTTATTAAGAGTTTATTAAAAAATTTGAAAGCATTTTGTTAAAAAATAATCACAAAAACTCTGACGTGTTAGACAGTCAAAGATAGCCCAAGGCATGGAAGTCCATCTAACTTTGGTCCTCCTTGAACCTGAAAAGCTTTTCTCAGAGATGTCTCTTGGGAGTTAGGCATATGATAGATTTCAGCATTTCACTTCATGCATCTAACTTACAAAGCTGAATAAAGTCACTTGAATCCAGCTTTCAAGGTCTTACCTACTTCTGCCAGTAGAAAGAAGCATTGAGGAGTCTTTAGCCTTTCAGAGTGCAGTGCACTTTGCAGAGAGTTGTTATGTATAAGAAAATGGAGATGGTTGCAGTAAAGTTTTTTGAGGGTTGCTGTCACAAAATCCCCCTTTCCCGACAGTTGTATGCTAATTTCTTAGACACAGTGATTCTTCCATAGAATCATAATGCCGTAATATCTAAGGCGTTTCTAGTTGTTAACTCTCACTGTAACAAGGAAAATGCCTTGGGCTTTTAATTCTTATCCTTCTGGATATAGTCACTGTTAGGTATGTGTGCTTCATATAAACCAAGTATTGGTACTAGACACGTATCATCTACTGAGCTATGAGAACATCAGTCTAGAATAGTTTCCTAAATAACATAGTCCTTGACCTATACTGAGGAAGATTATATATATATATAATTCTATTCATTTTGGCAGCAGGGGAAGTAATTCTTCCATTATAAAAGCAGGCAGCAGCTTGCCTAAAGCTAACAGAGATTATAAAGCTATAAAACCCCAACTGTGCTCAGTGGTCCTGCTACACCTCCAGCCTAGACAAGGTCTGTCAGGTTTCTGCTACACACACATCCAAGCACATCTACTTTTCTATATGAAAGACAGATGTATTGTAAATAAAAATGATTTTGTACCTCTCCTCCAAAACACAATCGGATGACTAACCAGACTCTAGTTATCTGATTGCTGTACCATGCTCCTTAGGATCACTGTACACCAAAGCTAGGTCTACAACACAACACTAGTGTCAGTCATCACATGACTCAACAATATAGGAAACTCTTTTTTTTTTTAATTATACCATCCATTATGTATGTATTAGAGCTATCCTGGGCTGCTTTCTAAACTCGAGGAAAGACCTATTGAGTGTGGGCACTATTTGTACAATCCGCACATGCTACCTGTCTCTCCAAGTTTCCACATGTGTACATTCCTATTTTGCTCCTACTCACTCTTCCCAGGCAGCAGTACTTCACTTGGAAACTGGGTTGGTACATGTGTTCCACACTATGAATCCCCTTTGGACCAAATGTAACATCACTGCTTATAGTGCTATGAACAGGATTTACTCGACATCAGCCAGGTCTCTACAACTTGTCTTGTAGTTAGGAATATGTTGGAGAAGCCAACTTTCATATCAAGTTGCTCTCAAGACTACCCACAAGACTGAGGACTTGTACAAAGACTTGTACAGGAAAAGTAGCATAATTATCAACAACTCAGATCTGATTAAGGGGTTTGCTTAAGGGTTTCAATTAAGGGCTTGATTAAAGAATCAAAGGAGGAGTTTAAAAAAGACAAATCTCAAAAATGGATGTGTAATTTCACTTGTTTTCTTATGGAATTTGTGAAATATTTTACATTGTAATATCACATAATGCATCATTATTGATAGTAGGCATTAAATTTAAAATTATTCCTGTAGTTTGACAATTTTTATTTTGTCCTCATTCTGGCAAAAGTAAAATTCAATCTTGCCTACAATAATGAGCTAGATGTAATTTGCTGAATAGCAGGAATGTTCATATTGTCACTGTTGGCCTTTTTTTTTTTCCTGACTTACCATCTCTGACAATTATTTGTATCTTCTCAGAAAGTGCTTTTCACTTTGTACATGTGGAATTCACTGCTAAAAGATGTGATGTAAGTCAAAATGATATAGTCTTATAAAGGACCAGTGAGGGGACAGCCCATAAGCTGTTTTTAACTGCAGTAGCTGAATGAAGCACTGCAATTATTCACCAGATACACTCCACTTTTGCAGATATAATCTTAAATCTTATGTATGGCATATTTGTAGATGAAAAAATAAACAAAGAGCCACATAGACTAAAGTTAATGACAAAGTCACAGAAAACTGAAAAAGAAACAAAATATTCATAGAGGTCATTTTCCAAAGAGTTACCATTAACATTCATGATACTAGACAATTAAAAATATATATTAAATTTAAAATATTAAACTATTAAAAAAACCAAAAATACATGTTTTATATATTTCATGTTCCACAGCAAATGCTGAATATAAAGAAGATACTTTTCCTATCTTTTTGGCTATATTTCATACCTACAAAGAAATATTTCTCGGACATTAATGAATGAGACAAAATGGGATATACCTTCATATCATGTATCATCTACATCTGCAGTAATGTTATTCCTAAAATGATATAATTTTCAGTACATCATGCTTTTGGATGCTACTTGAACACTTCTATCTTTTTAATAGATTCAAATGATATGAGACGGATGTGCTCCTTCCCCAGCTCAACCTGGCTTCTCACACATAGCGCTATTCAGGTGTCAGCTACCACATTATCTGATCCTAGTGGTTGCCTCCCTGATTTCTTCCCCTACTCGGACATTAACCATCAATAGCAGTCCTGATGGTTGCATCCTGATGGGGAGATAAGGCTAATTGTGCATACATCAGCCAACAGTCATTTCTGATTTGAAAGAATGTCTATAAGTCAATCATCTTATCCCATAAATACGGCGACAGCCTGAGAGCCCATTGAACTCTCCTTGCACGGCAGCGGGCTGCACGCCGGGATCTCCCCTTGAGCAGGGACGACTCTCAAGGATACTCCCCAGAGTTAAGAGATCTTCGACACTGCATATCCATGATAAGTGACTATAGTGCGCTCTCTTTCTGAACTTGTAAGCTTTACTTTGTAACTGCACAAATCCCTTAGTCATAAACCGCTTACCAGGTCTGGGACTAGGTTTGGATCCAGCCGCACACAGACTCCTCTCAGATGGAGTGTGGAAAGCAAGGGCGTCCAACCTGAACCTTGTGACCCAATGGGAGGGTGTCCTTGGTAATTCTGTATGTATCCTGAACCTCCATGCAGTGAATAATAAGTGACCTTGCCATAAAATCTTGTGAAATCACTGTCATTATCAATATCACTATTTCTTTCCCACGAGTGAAGTGCATTGGGTCACTCACCCCCACCACCACTCGTTCCGTGACATGATATAATTAATAAATTATTTATTAATGGAAAATTTCAAAATATTTAGTGAAACTTAAACAGCATTGAGGCCACAGAGGCCATATATGCATTACATGTTGCATAGTACTAAAAGGAGAGTGACTACCTGGGAATAGTTAGGGGAGGATTCTGTGCAGTTATGTGACATTCATTATATTAGCTTGGATAAACTGCTTCCCAGCAGGGTTAATTAGACTGAGAGCAATGCTGTGCTAATTGGGAGTGGTCTCATCTGAAGCCTTATATATACAATCATGTCAGTGCTCATGATCCTCATTAGGGTATTCACTGCTAATCTATCTTGATGATGGTTCTCTGAAGTGAGTAGTAGGGTGGGGAAAGAGAAGTAGTCTTCTCTAAAACTAGCACTGGAATGAAGCTGACTTATAGCCGTATTTTGCGATGCATATTCTAGAAGCCAGGTGAATTTATTTCAGCATTTGAGCACAGAATTTACTCAGTTTCCTTAATTCTAACTGTATCAAGAATCACAAAATCATAGAATCATTAAGGTTGGAAGGGACCTCTACAGATCATCTCATTCAACCACCCTGCACACGCAGGGTCACCTAGAGCACGTGGCACAGGGTGGCAGCCAGGCGAGTTTGAAAGATCTGCAGAGGAGACCACAACATCTCTCAGCAACCTGTTCCAGTGCTCTGTCACCCTCACTGTTAAGAAATTTTTCCTTAAGTTCCTGTGGAACTTTTGGTGCTTC
>JAYECN010916695.1:0-39202 GCA_035222435.1 Microcambeva ribeirae | reverse complement strand
GGCACTACCTGCCGCTCTGGAACAACGAGGACCCCTATGGGGACATGTGGGTGGCCGAGAAGCCCCCCGCGCGAGTGGACGTCGACGGTAGGTGGCGAGGAGCGTCAGTACCTGTGTGCGGCCTCGCTTCCGAAGCCAGTCTGGGTGTCCAGCAACTAACGCTCTGCTTGGGTCTCTTTTTTATAGTCTCCAGGCTGACTTCTCTTGATCAGCTGGAAATGACCTGGAGAAGCAGAGTTCACTTCCAGCCGCTGCTCGTGAGGGTCCTGCACAAATCTAGACTAAGGTACTACGGGAAACCAGACAAAAAGCTGGATATGCCCTATCAGGTAAAGAGGGATAAAGACACTGCTTGGCACTCCTGAACTACAGTTGTAGGATGTTGGGTGACCTGGTCCCACGTAGCACATGCTGTTAAGAATTATGCTGTAGCAAACCTATGCTAAAAAGGCTACCTTTATAAAAATGTTAAGCCCTTAAAAGTGTGATGGGTTTAGTGGTCGTATGTGCAAAGTTTGGGGCATGTGTTTCAGCCAAGCTTTTTGTGTAAAATTACTTATTGTTTTTAATAGCTTAACAGACTGAAGTTGTTTGCTATCTGGCTTTTTTGTTATCTGGCCGTGGAAGCAGGAGTTGTTCCGTCTTTTATGACAAACATTAGCAAGCAAAACTTAACAATCTGTTTCCCCCTATTCATTCATCTGCTGACTTCCGGATGACTAAGTTAGTTTGTTGTCAGATGCTTAATGCTTTTCATAATGGTTGTTTCTGTGTACCGCTCCTTGGAAGGAGGGAAGAGAGGGCAGCATTTTACAAAGAGGTCCAGTAGCCCCTGTGAATTCTTTTGTGGGGAGAGAGAGGTGTATGAAACTTCTTTAGGACAGGCTGCATAGTTCTCTTGTTCCAAGTTTCTGTTCCCTTTCTGCATGAAGACAAGTCTCTGCATCGTGTTGTAAGTGGTTTTCAGCAAACAGTCTAAGTGGTACTCCTAACTTCCATGGAAGTTCATCACTTATCTTTCTTGGTATTAACTGCGGAATCAATACCCAGATCTGATTTACCTGGAGAAAATAGAGGAGAGAGTTTGCATGTTTTTTTCCTTCTTTATGCATTCTTTTATTTATTTTATAGAAAAGTACTATGTGTTATTTTTTACTAGCTAGAGACCAGTGGAGTAACAAAAGATGTTATGATATAGTAGTTTAATTTCAAATGTGCATGGTTTAATTAATGATTAATTTGTACTATGGAGATGAACAAACAAGCATTAGTTTGTATAATATCTGCATACTGATTGGAATTAGGAAAAGACAGCAAGGGAGTAAAAGACATAGGCACTGGATATGCCCAGGAATTATGTTATAAGAGCATAAATGGTAGTGTGGACAAAGGCAGATAACTGCTTGAGGCTGATGGGTGAGTGGATAAAATGAGGCATTTTGGCAGAACTATCTTTTGCAATGGATTGCTGCCTTATAAGGCCATTATAAGTTTAAAAAGCTTTACCTCTTCCAGTGCTCCAAGATGTGCTCAGTTAATGATTCAAAGCTTTACTTCTGTGGGGTTTTGGTGGTTTTTTTTTTTTTTTTTTTTTTTTTTTTTTTTTTTTTTTTTTTTTGGTGTATGTGTGTTTGATTTTCCTTTTTAAGCGAGAGAAGAAAATTGAGGTTGAAATCTTCCTCGGAAGAAAAAGTGCAATAAAAAAAATGATTCACAAGGCAGTTTTTTAACTTTGATAAAATATTTGTTTTCTGAATCATTTTTTTTCCTTGAAAAATCAGTCATATAATATTTTGATGATGATGGTTTAGGCAATCAATGATCTTCTAATAGCTGAACCCTCATAATACTTTCTTTTCATGGATATTTTGAAGTGTTACCCTAACAAGGGAAACTTGTGTATGATACTTCCCAAATCTCTGAAGAATGTTGAGTCAAGTTGGTGTCATTTACCACTATTCAGCAGTGGAAAGATAGGAGTTTGGGAAAGGATAGCTGTACGTGGATTCTTATGCAAAAATTGGAGATTTCTTCAACTCCAGTTTTGGGTTCACGGTTTGGAATATATTCTGGATCTATTTGTAATCAGCAGAAAAATTGTCCGTGATGCCGACATAATAACTAGTGCATTATCCAAAAGAAACTTTAGCAAATGATGATAATTAATTAAATGTATTTTGTCCCTTTTTCTTTCAGGCATACTTTGAAGTTGCTGATGGTTCAGGCATGATGTCAATGGTGTTGTGGAATTCATTATGTCCTGAATGGTATAACAGTATGAAGGTTGGCACAGTGCTGCTTCTTGAGCAGTATGCTATCAAAACCAGTTATCCATTTAAAACACAGCCAACCCCAGGGGATTCACAGATGAAGAGATTTGCTACAATTGGTTAAGTATTGCAGAAATGTTTTGATTTAATGAGATATAGCTGTAAAAAATGAGATACTGTTTCAGCTGAAAGCAACAAGAGTGCCAGTCAAGTGGCCTTCTGATCACTAAAATGGTATTTTTCTGGTTTGTTTTTCAAAGCAGATAAAACACAGGTGCCTTTTTGAAAAGGGTGTTGATGGGGTTCTGCAAGCATGGGTTATGATCTGATGAGCATAGACCTGATGCCCCATTTTGGGCATATTTTGCCTCCAACCTTTCATCCTGTCTGACTGATGCCCCTTTGTTAATGGACCATCTATTCCCAATTTTAAGAGGGAGCTCCTTGCCTCTGTTTCTGTGACCATGGGCTCCATCTTCGGCACCGTTTCTCACTGTATGAGAAATTTCTTATTGTTCAGGAGATTTGAAGACTGAAACTCTCCTGGAAATTTTGTGAACTAATCAGCTGGAAAATGTTTGCAGAATAGAATAGAAAAGAGAGCTTATGTGTGTGTCCTTACAGAAAGCATTACCCCCTTCTTACTCAAATGTCAAGATTTCTTCTCTCTCGTTGTGCTAGGCAAATGAAGCTTACCTTGATATCTTAATGCCTCATTTCTCTCTTTCAAGTCCTAGTAATGTTGTCTCTTTTTTTAATTTTGTTTAATTGTCAGTAGATTAAGAACTGCTTAAATTAGTCCATTTGTGGATAACTCTTGAGAATTCATTCATGAAGGCCAGATATTATATGACCAATACTCTATTCTTATTTCTCTATCTAATGGAAGAAAAGAATCTCTTTTCCATGGTACAAGAATAGGTAAAATGTATTTCTTTGCAGAAATAACATGGAAAGTGATCTATTTTAAGAGATTAGCTGATGTGGTACATACTCTTAAATATTGTCTCTGACAGCTTCCTTAGCATTCAAGTAGTCTTTGATATTTGATTCACATATAGAAGACTTTTTGCCAAAATTAGTTGAAACCTTTATTTAAAAAAAAAAAAAAGGAAAGAAAAATCTGACTCCTAATTTCAGGTATTGAGGTTATAAGCGCAGATTTCTGGTATTGTATTTGAGTCTAGTTCTACTTCTGATTAATAATACACCTCTGACTTGTGCATTGCTCACACCCTCTTCCAGACCACTGAGTCTCATGATCTGACGCTTACCTTGAGGCTTATCCCATACACTAAAGTCTAACTGCAAAGCTCCATTGAATAAAAGGTTGTAGTGATGACCACTGTCCCTACTGAAACAGCAGCACCATGAGGAGTGTACAGATGAAGAATATTCTGTGGCAGAAAACAAATTTCTGTTGTTGGTTATTGTCACAGATTATCAAGACAGCTATGCTACAGAAATACCAGTGTTGCAGTATAACGAAACAGCCTCTCCAAACTACACGATGCTATAACAACTTTTCCTTTTTGTTCCTATTTTCCTGAACATGAGTTATCCCGAACATGCTTGTACTTGAATTGAAATGTCTAACAATCAGAAAATTCAATTACTTTCCATGAAACAAGCATGTTCGTAAAGGTTGATGCATAGGTAACTTACTAGTGATGACAGTCTCCTAATGCAGTTGTATGAAAATAAAGAATATTTTCACTGCTAGAAGCAGTGTATTTTCTGTCCAGTTTATCTGCATTAAAAAACAGATCTTAATGTCTGAAGTGTTTGTGATCAATTGACAGAAGAGAAAAGTGTTTAGGCAGGAAGGGGAGTTGGGGGAAAGGGTAAGCTGATGATGAATATAAGCAGCATCAGAGCAATTTTAATTGCCCCAAACCTTTCTGCATAATAGAATCTGCTCTTTGGGCAAGTATCATTTTTCTCACCCCCCCCCCCCGTATAGGGCAATATCATTTCAGGTTTTAAAGGGTGCCTATTACATGCTCAAAAAGTTCTTCAACGAGTTAGTTAAGGCAATCAATTACATGGAATTGCTTGAGTAGGCATTACTTCTTTCATAATTTGCTTCCACTTTGTAATTCTATCACATCCCCTTTTCCCAATGTTTTCTTACTATCATTCGCCTGTAAATCGTTTAAACTACATCCAGAGGGATAACAAAGTCAGAACTTGATAGGCTGCAAGGGTTTTGAAAGTGCTTCCAAAGTTAAAAGTTCTTGCAAGACTCCCATCTTTCTGGCACACTCCTAGATTCTTACAAAGTGAGTTATATGTTGCTTCTGCAGCTTGCAGCTGTGGTTCTTGGAGCTTGAATAGTTGATACCAGTACCTTGAATTCCACCAAGAAGCCTCTGAGTAATGTGTGCCTCTCTCAGATCACTGCTTTTATGTGGTACTAATGAAAATGGCTATTTTTAATAGACTGGACTGAATCATTAGCTTCTGAATCATTCCAGAGTACGGTCCCAACTTGAGTATCTCATATTCAGCTAATCTCAAAATGATGGAACTACTAATGAACGTATTGAGGAACATTTTTCTCGTTTTCTCTGAAATACTGTCTTCAAACACTGGATGCAAACTACGCTTGTCCTCAAGATACTTTTATATGAATCTTGTAGCAGCCAAGAAAATTAGAGGGTCTGATGTTGAGTATAATACCTTCCTACAATGTATGAGGGGCCTGATGTAATTATGAACAACCTTATATGTTATTTATACATCTTTACTTTTCCGGTTGCATTAGCTGAATGATCCCTTACCCAAATCAAAATTTCTTGTAGAAACTGAATCAGTCTTGAATCATCAGCAAGATTTGCCTTGTTATGAGAGATGCAATGGACTATTGCCTTTTATATTTTAGGTGCTGAAGCCATTCCTCCCATATTGTTTATCTGGTTGCAGAAGCCTCCTATCTCCACCCTTCCTCCACAACACTCCACTGTGTTATTCAGTGTCTAAACAGTCTACTTACTAAATTAAATTTTTCAGGAGCTATGGAATAAACTCATCCTTTTCCTGCATGGCTGTGGCTTATTTAAATCATGTTAATAACTACCTGAACATAAATCAGAGATGGAAGTTCTGATCTGTTAGTTGGTCTTCTGTTATATTTCATCCTCTGTAAGTTGGTTTTAAATTGTAGCGACCTTTGAGAATGAAAGTAGTGTAAAACACATTTCATTGGTAATTCACGTTCAGTCTGTTGGTTTTTAAAATATCTGTCTGCATCAGAATAAGTTGGCTCATTTAGAGAACTGGAAAGTTTAGCATTGCTCAGATCATAACACTGCATTGTTGAATACTGTATCTGATTTCCTTACTTGATCCCGATGAAAACTAAAGTTGAAAGACTTGCTTAAGAATTTCACAAGCACTGGGATAGTTAGAATACTTCACTTAAAAATATTACTTGCTTTTGGATTATTTTTAGTCCAAGTAAAAATAATTTTTTAATTTGTATTTGTACCTTAAACATGACTGTGTTTTTTTTTCTTCATCAGAAATCAGCTTGAATGTTCGAGACCCACCAACTAAAATAAGTATTATTCCAGAGGACATGGTGAGGCCAGAATGGGGATTACCTGAAGTTAAATATCGATTTACCACAAGGTAAAAGAAAATCTTCTCATTTCTCAAGCTGGAGCTTGATTTTTACTAAATTACACAGAATGTAAATTGAAAATTTCTCATGAGAAGCTTCTAAGAAAGCTTAATGAAATTAAAATGAGCTTTTTTTGTTCTTTTCTGGTTTTAGGTCAGAACTGGATGCCTTGCCAAACAATCATTCCTGTGATGTTATTGGTCTTGTGACATTTGTAGGAAGGGCTGAAAGAGCAAGAAAGAGAGGTTTTTCTATAAATATCACTTTCAAAATTTAGGAAATAATTTTATCATTTTGAAGAAGTGTTTATATTTTTTCTTTGTATTTGGTTGTATAGAGCATGGTGAAGACTTCTGGCTTTATCGCTGGGTACATGCCATTGATGGGACCTCAGACCAACCCTTCATTCTGGAATTATTTGCAACATCTCAGCCTGATGTGTTTGAGCACATTCATCCAAGTATTTACTTCTTTATAATACTTAATTATTTGCTATGTTTTTCTAGTCAGTTATTTTAAAATCTAAATATAACTGGATTGGTAAAGAAAAAATGGCCGAAAAGAAAAAAACAGCAGAAAATAGCTGATTAGGTATTGAAAGTATTAAAAAAAGCCCCACACATTTCTTTAAATATGGGCAACTCTTAACATACTGTAATCTGCCAGTTTACCATAAGGAAATGGGCAGTATGATCTGGGGCTGATTTCTATTCTGATCTGGTTAATTTCAAACAAAATCTTACTTGAAGCAATGTCACTTGCATTAGAGAGAAATAAAGGAAGAAGGCAAATATTAAAACTTCCTATTCCCTTTGTACTGTAAATAATGATTTTTTATAGATGGGGAAACAATTATAAGAGGAAGGATTGGGGGAAGGGAAAGATGGAAGTAAAAAAATTTCATTTCCTCAATTTTTTTTTTGACAAAACAGAAATCATCACCGAGTTACAATAGTTACTGCATGTGACCTAATAATGGTGAATTTCAAACTGGGGAAACCATAATTACGGATTTAGGGGCTTTAAGTATTTTCTCTTGCCTTCTTTCTCTTCAAGCACTCACCCTTCCAGTAATACTGGCTGGTGTCATGTGCTTTTTATATCATATGATAACAGGACCAGCTGCACAGCCCCATTAAGGTTGTGGATGCATTCCTTTTGCATGCTCTAGGGAAATGGCAAAGAGTTATATTCCTAAGTTTAATTGGAGTATTAACTAAAGAGTGAGTTTATATTCTATTTAGAACTTTTTCAGTGGCACCTCATGATTTCTTGTGCTTTTTATATTTCTTATGTTTTTTTAGGAAACCCAACTGTCTAATGTTCATGTCGTAACTGTATTTCACTGATACTTGGTGAAGTTTCTCATGTTTTAGTGCTAGAATATGTGTTGAAGTTTCTTAGCCCAGCTCATGCAAGTTAAAAATCAACTTGTATCCTCATGTTGTAATTTGTAATGAAGGCTGAATACATGCTGAAGCATTTGCAGGCTCAAGAAATGAAGTATTTGAGTTCACTCACTTGTATAATCAGCCTGGAAATGCTGCAATCAATGAAGTATCAAAGAAAACTGAAAGTGCTTTTCTTCTTTAGTGACATACTTGGTGTGTACACAGATGAGAGTGGTACGGGACATCACGGAGAATCCTTCTAGGACAATTTACCTTACAACTTCAAATGAAAGTCAAGTATTCATTACAGGTAACTTAAACTGTTTTTTTTTGTATTTATATTCTTGTTTCTTTGGAAAAGATATTTTAGTGATTTCAAGCTCTCTGACTTTAACTGAAACAGAAAAAGCCCTCCGGTTTTATAACAAAAAATGTAGTGCATAGCATTAGTTTTCCTTCAGAACTAGCTGTGAACCTGTAACGAAATAACATTGCAAAAAGGGAGGGGGGCAAGTTGCATTCTGGTGAGGCAATAATGGGTGTATCTGGTGGATCCTATGAAAAAGCACATAACTATGCTAAAGTCATATATTTACTAATTCTTCCCAGACTATTTTAATCATTTGAGTGTAAAAAATGCACATGACCAATTCCTTAAAATAAAGGAAGAAAGAAAACATTACCTGCAGCCTTTCTCAGTTGTAAATTTCATTATTACAAAAAAGAAAATGTATAAATAGGTATAGTTATGCTAAACATGTCTTAGTTAATTTTTTTCCTGGTGTATTTGGAGAACTCTTACGTTTTTTCCCAGTGTGCTGGGAAGGGATGTGGTGCAGAGCTCCAGTGCAAGCATTTCCCTTCTAGCTGCTGCTGTTTGGATACACTCTACTGCAGCGCAGTGCTCTTTGTGGCCCTGTGGTACTGTGTGCTAGATACTGCCAGCTAGATACTGCCTGTGAACAAGTCACAGGCAGGATGAGACACATTTGCTCCTGAATCAGGAGACAGAGCACAGCCCAGTATTGCAGGCGAGCGGTGTACTGGCATGACTGCAAGGGAGTACAAAATTTGATATATCGTGTAGCTTTCCTGTGTGTATCTATCCAGCTCATTTCTTTGGTATTCCCTAAAGACCACACATCGATTCCCGATCTTACCACTGACAAGTAGGAACAGAGAAAAAAAATAAGTGCTAGAAAATTACCTGAACCTAGTCAATTGTGTACACACAGCTTTCCTGAGAACCTGGGTAGGGTGTTTTGTGCTTAATTGAGCCAGCAAAGCTTTTTTTTTTTTTTTTTCTTAACAGATTTCTAGTAATTTTTAAAATTTCTTCATAAATGAAGAGTTTAAGATTTTTCTTCCTCACTTGTTTTCAGTATAGTTTCTGCTTGGCTTTCTAATTAAATGTTTCACTCAGAGCTTTTTGCATTCTAATTTTAATTCATTTTATGTTCATTTGGGTCCTAAATGAGAAGAGCAACTGGGGATTGAAAGATGTTTTTGGAAATGTGTTTCAGATCACAGTTTAGAAGCAAACTGGTTCAGATTACAATTTATTTGTCAATATCTTGGTTTCAACAATAATAAATAAGCCACAACTTACAGCCAATAATAAATCTGTTGCCGGTCACCTTGCAGTAAAAGATCTTGGCGGAAACCTGTGAAGATGACTTAGGTGTTTGTTCTTGTTGAGACTAGAAAAGAAAGAAAGAAGTATAGGTCTTCTTCAGTGCAGGAGGTGCAACTGAACAATTTCTTGATTTTTATTTATTTTTTATACTCCTGTAAAAGAGAATTCTAGCAGCATTTTTTGGTGGGGTCTTTTTTTTTTTTTTCCTAACTTTGTGTGTGAAATGCAGTATTAGTCAAGGAATTAAGGATATGCATTTCATAAAGCATAGTTGAATAGATGTCCTTGCATTCTCTAGTACAGTTTTTCTTTATTTTCTGTGCACTGTTCAGGATAGTTTCAAGGTGAAAACTGAGGACAGTAACCTGCTTTATTCTCTGATACCTGGTCATTTTCTTTTGAAAGGGTGGCACAAGGGTCAGCCATACATCAAGGATACCAAAGTGAAAAACTTCATTCGGTGGATTAAAACACAATGTGAAGCTGATCAAATGAAGAAAACTGTCATTGGTGGCTATTACCCTTTTCCACGACCTCCAAATAACTTTCTGAGATATTGTAAAAACAACAAAGGTAAGCTATCAAGTATCTTTAAGATTTATAGCCTTTTTCAGTTCAGTTTTATTGCAAGCATGTAAAACTATATTTTAAAAAACAACGCAGTTACCTTTACATATTATACAAGTTTGTATTAATAATGGCATGCCATTTAAGAAGAAAATTCACAACTAATAATTTACCATATGCTAACACGGTATCTTACAGAAAATGTCACAAGTACATGAACCACAGGCAAACTGTAACAATTTACCCCCTTGAAGTTCTAGACTTAAGGTTATGCTAAATCAGAATTAAAGACAGTTATGTTGAACAATATAACAAAATAAAAATTTCACATGGAATACAAGTAATGATATCTGTTTGCTAGCACATACAACAAGATGCTTGTGGGATTAAAAAAGTGTATTAAAAAGTGTATTCTTTTTTTTCTGATGTGAACAATAAAAGGTTTAAAAATTTTTCAAAAGCTCAATTTTAAATCATTTTAGTATTTATCAAACCTTTCAGTTTTCTTTTGAGTCTTGTATTCAGACATTCTGATACTCTGTTTAAAACTTGTTTGTGGGAATTGCTTTTTGCAGTTGAATCAATTCTGAAAGCAATAGGTGAAATGGGGAGTGAGATTGAAGACTTGCACTACAGGGAGCACAAGCGCATTGCTATTCAGGGAATAATTAGTGCCATAAGATACATCGGCTGTAGTAATGTGGCTGAAGATGCTTCAGGAGTGGAACCTGCTCAGGTACAGTGCTTGAAAATCAGTCCTGTGGTACTCAGGCAACTATGAACATAATGAAACTGAGAATTTTGCCTTTCAATTCAGCACTTTTTTATATTGCTTCTTAATTAACTGGTTTGCCATTTTGAGAGCAAAAGAAGTTTTGAAAGTCGTAGTTTAAAACTCTTTAAAAGCAATGATTCAGCACTTTTCTTGAGAGTATTCTGGCAGTCCTTCATGAAAGTATGTAAATGTTTAGAAGTTATCAACTGATCAGATAACTTAGGGTAATGTAACATAGGATGTGGGAGAGCTGACTGCTTCAGTGTACTCGCTGTCACTTGTAGACAGAATAACCTCCGAGTCTCTTGCGGCTTTCAGAAGATGGGATGATTAATTTGGTTAACTTTAGAAGTTGTTTAAAGAAAACAAACTTTAAGGTTTTTGAGTTGGAAGCAACAGTTTTAATGTCTGTTTTAACTGTTAAAAAATTACTTGTGGTTGCAGAAAGATACTTCTCAGTCTGTTGAAAGTTCTGCCACATCAAAAGAAGATAGTGTTCACAAGGAAAAAAACAGAAACCTTAAGAATAAAGAAGTCAAGTCTCCTTTTGGTGGACGCTGCTCTCCTGGGGAACAACATCAGCATCAAGCTTTCATAACAAAAAAGAGAACAGTCAAGAGAAAGAGAGCACGCAGTTTACGTACGGATACTGAACAGTAAGCTGTTTTCATAAAGTATAAGTTGAAAAGTAACCACTTAGCAATGGGTAGAAATAGGTAGTGGATCTTCTGAAAAGTATTTCGGTAAATGAGTTCAGAACCAAGGTCCCATTTACAAGCTTAAAAGTTTAATTCTTAAAAGGTTCTTAAATTCCCTTCATTAAGAGAAATTAAAACATTTGAGTGTCATAGATTCTGCTTTTCTCCTGAAAGAAAAACATGCATCTTTGCTCCACAAATTTTTATTTAATGAAAGATTGTACAATAATGGTGAATTTCCTGTTTTAAGGGGAAGTGCATCTCGTATTCCTGTGTCATCTTACCCTTATTTCACAAGATCTGCAAGAAAGAAATTAGGGTAAGTTATGTGTCAATAATCATGATAAATAATTGCATCAGTGAAGCAAAGACAGTCACGTTTCAAGAATCAATATCAAAGTGAAATAAAAGAACAGGATAGATTTTAGTGTTTTCTAAAGCACTAATTGTATATTGAATGTATTAGATATAAAATACATTTTTCAAAACACTTAGGAATAATCAGGAACAGGGGTCCTTTATGGTGAGCAGAAAAATATGTAGTCTTTGTTTTAAAGAGATTACAATTTAAATAGGGAGGTCACAGGTAAGAAGAGGAGGTGCTTACTTATCAAGCAGATTTGAACAGTGTCACAGTGTGAATGAATTTGCTATTTGAGTCACACATGTTCCTTGGTGCTAATGAGATGTAAGAAGAGTTATCCATGAAAAGTTATTTGGCACCCTCCTCCACTGCCCAGCATTCAATCTTTATTGACCTTACTTTAGATCCAGGGAAGGATCTGAAAAGACAATACAGGCAGAAACTTAGAATCCAGACAAGTCTGGAACCTAATGAAATAGTAACTAAGCAACTTAAGCTAAATTACTGTTCTTATTTGTTATTCTAGAGCAAAGCATACTTGAAATTTTTTAATTGGAAGCTTCATTGTCTGTTTAATTGCAGTGGTTGGGCTGTAACCTTTCCTTAGGTTTACTACAGACTTGGTGAGAATTTGTTTATGAGCCTTTAATTCTTGTCATTTGTTCCAAACACAGGTCAAGTAACCTGATGAAAGGAATATTTAAACTTTTTGGTGTGAATCAGTTCAAATGTCTGTTTCCTTGGAGATGGTGATTTCGGCATGTGTCATGAGTGTCCATGACCCTCAGTTGATTCTTTAGCTTTACTTTTAGCATCTTTTCCACCTCAACAAAATAAATAATCGAGATGCTAGGGGTATAGCAAAACTAGTTATAATGGTGTTACAATGGAGTTGATAGCTGTAGTGGAACTGGCAATAAGTTATAGTTGTATGTTATAATGGAGTTGATTATAAGCTATTAACCATTCAGCCGCTATTATTCCTTTACACATACACTCGCTTTTTCAAAACATTTATTGAGAGCTGTATTAGAAAGAGCCTTTTCTGTGGGATAAACTAGGCTCTTTTGAACTCACCTTTCTGGGGTTTTTTTTGTCCTCTTGGTAGATTCTGCATTTTGCAATAAAAATGGCTTTTTAATTCTACAATTCATTAATTCACCCTGATGCCAGGTTTTATGAGCCTGTCTCTGGCAGACTGGACTTTTTCAAGTCATATAGCCCTTGGGGGGACACAGGCAGGGTTTACAGTTCTGGGCTTTCTGTTCAACAGCAGCCAACTCAACTGGTCTGTCAGCACATACTTTTTTTTTTCTTGGAGGGGGGTGGTAAAAAGAATGGTTTTTCCCCTTTTTTTTTCTTTTCTTTTTTTTTTTAACAAGTGAAACAAGAAGTTAAGGCATGTTTACTTTGTTCTCTGCTTTTCTCAATCTGCCACTATCCTCGCTACCTGTGTGTCCGCTCTATGCCATTAGTACTAGAACCTCAGCTAAAGGAGGAGAAAGTCTGTTGGATTATGGAGAGCTGTTTCACTCTATGTAATTAAAAGGTAACTCATGAGTATTTCTGTAATTAACTATGAAGTTGTACTGAATGCTTCATATTTCTGAAGAAAAATGAAAAGTTAGTGTGATGTACCTTAAAATTGCATCATTTTCTGTTGCTTAGAAGTAGCAGAATGTCAGCTCTCACTGTGAAGCATTTAAAAATGGACAAGATAAAATAGTAGATACGTGTTTTGAAGTTTTCAAGTTCAGGTTCTAGCTTAAATTATTTTATGTCAAGTATTCTGTGCAGTTTTTCAGCGTACTGTTGCATTGTTGCAGGGTTTTCTTGTTTTTAAATAGTAATAGTTTATGCTAAAACTCTTTATCTGACAGCTGCACTTCCTGTGTTTCTGAGTTAGCTGTCATTAATGTAATGTAATGCAGTATTAGCAGGATGTTCAAGACAAATTCTGATTATTAAGGGTTTGAGAAAGGAAGTGGTAAGAGGAACCTGGTTACTTTAGTACTATCAATGTTATTTATATCCTTGCTAGTGAAGACATTCAACATAAATGTATTTTAAGCATTTAATATACTCAAAAATAGTTTAATTGATAGGTTATTGTTCATAAGGAAGAATCAGAAGTTTCAGAAAGGCTTACTTTTTATGTGGAAGTGGGCAAAACCACAGTAGTTTCTTAGCGTTTTGATCTGTAGAAGTTTAGCACTGCAGTTATCATGGAGTTGCTGATATTTTGCATGTTTGTGCTCTAAATTGCTTCAAAATAACTTACTTGTATGCTTATATCTTTGCAGTTTCACTCCTAAATGTTTAATGTACCATAGACCCATTTCTCGTTTTTCCTTTTACTCTTCCACATTGAGTTTGAGTCATGCAATCCTGACATTTTCATGAAAATCTGACATTTTTCCTGAAATCTAACATTTTTTGCAAGCCCCTTTTTCATGAAGGGCTGAAATTGGTAGGTAAACCATCAACTTGCATAGACTGGACAAATTATTGTACGAACCTCTTTGTTCTTTCCATTACTTGTCATGGTAAATGGCAGTATCATAATGTTGTCGTGAGATTTTGGTTGAACTGATTTCAAACTCAGTTTCAAACTAATTTGTAAGCTAAGACTTTTTCATTAGTTAGGTTTATCAGGGGTCCTGTTTGTTTGTTTTGAGATCCTTACATCATTCTGGCATAGCTACAAGTTGTAATCATTTTGTTCCTTAATTTATTTTTTTGACTGTTTGATAACAGGTGTGGAGCACGAGGCATGGTTGTTATCCCAGTGCTTTCTACAGTTTTTCAGCTGCCCTCTGCTTTAGTTAATGTTGTTTTCCTTTGCAATATTTTAAAGTAGAAAGACTAAAAAAGTGAATACCAGTGAATCTGGAAATACCACAGAAGGTTTTGATTGCAAGAGAGCATCTCAGAAAAGGGGAGCATGCAGAATGCAAGCTGGGAACAGCAAATGAGTTTATCACGAGTCCTTGTAAAACTGCTATGGACAAATAGAAACGGAGGAGCTTTGGGTGACAATAACCACAGCATATTGCAATAAGTGGAAGGGCTTGGGTTAGGTCGAGTGGGTTGCAGACATTCTGGCTGGAAAAGACCTTCTAAGCTGTTCAGAGTCCACAGATGATTTTCCCTTGCACAAGTTACACTGTGCACATACAGCCCAGCACAAAGCAGTCCTGTGAGGGTAACATGTCAGGGCATGTACGAGAAACCATCTCAGGCACAAATCTATGCTACAACTTAGAAAAAAAGAGAGACAAGCTGTTTCTGCTCTTTTAGGTGATGCTGCTAGCTATAAATTGGATCTCCTCAGCTTCAAAAATACACAATTTTAAAATAAAAAAAACAATTTCCACAACATCAACTTGTTAGTACTCCTCTGTTTAAATTAAGAGGGAAATTGTCATATAATATGTAAAAAGAAAAATGTTTCTGAACTGTGTTGATTTCTTCTTAAAATTACAATAGATTTTCTTCTCTTTTATTGAGAAGTCTGGATTTTGAAAGTGAGAGTTAGTTTTGCGGGCACTCATTTTTAATTAGATTTCTTTTAGTAATTCTTTTGATAATGCCTTCTAATAGTTTGGAAATTTGTTAGTATTGTCAGTATGTAAATGTTTAATACACATACACAGTAGTAATTATTTTTCATGAGAGTTCTTATAAAAGGAATTAACTGACATCCTTCATGAGATATTTTCAGGTGTTTTTAATAATTTTATAATGACTTAATATTTAATAATAATAATGTGGGAGGCACAATGTAACTAATGAATTATCTTTTTAGGAGGAAACAAAGCTTCCTTGCTATCGTTCATTAAAAAAAAAAAAAAAATGAAAATACAACTACACTAACCATGTACCTTGCATGTATGTTTCTGAGGTTTCCCTGGACCTCAAAACTTCTGTAAAGATATTTCAGGCCATAAGGGCACATCGAAATACATATAGATTTTCATTTACTGATATTTTTAACATCACCCTGCTTGGAAACCTGGAGTTGGTGGTGGGGAGCAAGTAGGGTCACGCTGTTTAAAAGTTTGCAATGTTGCAGCTCTTTCCATCTTCAACATTAAGTGGTTGCAATCTTATTTTGTACTGGTAAAATGAGAAGCTTTTTGTGTCTGGAATTAGGAGATCACAATAAGACCATTCTCATACTTAGTTTGCACATGAGAGTACATTAAAATGTACTTACACTGTGGTTTTAGAGTATGAAATTTCCTTTCACCTGAAATACAGTGATTCTTTAAATATTTTCCATTCACTATGACACCTTGACATGAAAATTTCAAGATTTATCTTCAGTGGATAATAAATTAATAATAAATAAATGGGATAATAAATGGGAAAAGCGATTAAAGAAAGAAAAAAGTCCTAAATGCTTAGAACTGAAACACAGAATGTTCCCCAAACCTGAATGTAAGGTTTGATCCCTTCTTTGCTGTTCTCGCATTGTTCCTGTGTATTTGCAGTTACAATATTTTATTAGAAACTGTTTTGATTGCATGGAATTTTAAGGGTGCCTCAGCATAGCTTTGCCTATGTCTCAGTTGTTTGTCATGCACAATAGTTTTTTGTTTTTCCCAAGCTTATTCAGACATCATGATAAAGAGCAATGAAGCAAAGAAGAAAGGAATAAATAGAACTAAGAGTTTATTTTAGTAGCGTGTGGCTGCAATAAAATATTTTATGCTCTTCTGCTGCCTAATATCCTAGGCAATTGATTAGCAATTATTGGAGAATAATGTTGCTTACAGCTAATTCAAAAGTCATAGTTAAATATGAAAGCCTAACAAAAGTACAGTTTGCTTCATTGAATTGAAGGTTTTGGCAGGGTCATATGTCCAAAGAAAAACATGCATGCAATTTCGCTGTCATTTTGAATTATCAGTCTGGAGTGGTAACTCTGCTCCTCTCTTGCTTTGGTTTTGACTCCTGAAGTTTTGCTCATAGGGAAGTATAATACTGTGCTGTGGAGACTTTGTTTAAAATGAAATGGTAAACCTGTCTGCAGTCTTACATTCAACTTTTAATGTTTTGCTATTTCATAAAGTTGCCCAGTAGAGGGCACAAATAGTGCTATTTTTCTCCCCAGAGTGTGGAATGCTCTTCTGTTTACTTGAGAGAGCAATGAAATAAAGCAGTTCTTGTCCAGAGCTCTTCAAAAGTGATTTACAGGGCATAGTACATCTCATTAACTGCTATATTCCAAGTCTTGTGATGTGAAAGCAGGTACTAATGCTTCCTTATTCTATTTTATATCATTTATCACTAGAAACCTGTCAAGTTTTGAAGTTTTGCTGTGTAGAGTTCGAGGTTAAATAGTTTTTAAATTTATACACTCTAACTTTCCTCTTATAGTTTGAGCGAATTTCAACATGAAGATTTTGTGCAAGATAGAAATGGACAGGCTGTACCAGCGAGCTTACAATACTGTGCAGGTATGTTTGAAATATATACGTTATGATACATTAACCCTTATAGGGTTTTAAGTCTACTTCCTCCCTTCAGGTTCGAAACAGGGAACAGAGATATCCTCAGAGGACACTCTTATATATGCATCTGGTTACATCAGCCTCTAGGGAGCCACTGTAGCAACATATTACTAATGTCATTTCACTTGGTCATGTCACTAATATGTTCTGAAGGGACTCCTGGAGTGATGGTGTGACGCTGTTTTACAGTGTGGGGAATAAATCCTTAATATTGCTTTATACCAGCTTTAAGTGCGTTTTGTACCTCAGAAGCACTGAACAGGAGACCTAGTAGCAAAAAGCTACTAGTGTCAATCTCCATTTGACAGTTTGCTTGCAGTAGTGGTCTATGAATGATAAAATTGGCCCTGTCCAGGAGGATAGCCCTAAAGCTGCTAGAATATGTAATTACAGGGCAAATACAGGATGTGGAGGAAATAGATGGAACATACAAACTAATAATTAGAATGATGTTTGTTTTTCTGTGTGTTAGTATTATCAAATTCTTCCTTCTTCCTTTCCATTAGAAATATAGACTCATATTCTAAGCAGTTACTTTTTCAAAATCTGTTCTTGGATGAAGGAAGAAGGCTAATTTGTTTTCATTATATATAGCTTGGTCTATTTTTTTTTATTGCGTGCAAATATTTTGGCATGTTTTCTTCTTTACAGAGCTGACTAAATATAGTCTGATTCATATAGTTTTATCTAAAAATCTCTCTACCTTTAGCATCTGTCCCAACATCTGCCTAGTTGCTTTTATATGTAGTCGTATTATGTATAATATTGTCTAGTTTTTTATTCTTAAAAGACGTCTTAATATACTACACTCATACTCTTGATAGGTTGCTGCTGTAGTCTTCTCCCTTCTGTTGCTTTAAAGCACTAGAACTTACAGCACATGTTTCCACACATTTAATATATTAAAGGTTGAAGTAATGAGAAAACTTTTAAAATTGAGGTAAAATTTGTACAGGTAACCATATAAGGTAGAGTTTTTTTAAGAGAAAAAGAGCAGAAGTAGCTGCTATATAAAAACATGTTCCTGAATAATCAGAGAGCATATCAGTAATAAACTTTTTTAGATAATGATTGACTTTTTGTTGTTAGTCCTTGGTGAAAATTGCCTTTTAAAGAGGAGTTGAACTGAGCTTTTGTAATTTCTTGGTAGATAAAACTGCAGTGTTTATTGTGCTGCACCTTTAGTCTCTCCAGAGTTATTAGAATATTGTTTATGTCTCTCATAAAATAAATGCATGTGTTTGGTTTCAAAGAGATTGGCTTTAAAAAGACTGTGGGGAGAGCTAATATGAATAAAATGTAGAAGCATTTATTAATGTATTATTTAACTGTATGAGCAACTTATTATTTGTTTATTTGGTATGTTTGTATTAGACCAAGACGGAATGAATGATATACCTGAAACTGAAGAGACCGGAAGAACTTGTGATGCATGGCAGAGTGACCTATGGACACAAGTGAAAGACAAGTTAATGAAATACTTACATCACAGCACAGTTTTCCCAGAAAGCATCCCACGTAAATTTGACTATGTACACAAAGACTTACTTATGCAACTGTACAACCTTCAGGCAGCAGTCCACCAGCCGAAAGAATATAGTTCAGATAAAAACATTAGTGAATTTAAAAGTGCTAGTGGCCTTGGGCATTACGAAGTGACAATACTTGGTAAGTGTTTAGTAGCTCAGCTTCTAAAAAAAGATTTAAGCAGTATTAGATCTTAGGTATTTGCTGTATTAAATTAAGAATGTTAAATTGAGATCTTCAGCAGTAACTGAATGGGTTTCTTCTTCTTCCTTTAAAAAATGATTCATGTTTTATATTATCGTTAGAAGAATGAACTAGGATTGCCTTTATAGCATATTTGAGGCACTAGTCTGATGTCTATTTTATGGAGTGTTGTATAGCGTTTTGTTTTCATAACACCTTCAGGAATTGAACTGTTTTTGTAAATAAGTAAATAAAAATCTACCAGTGCTTTTGAAATTTCAAGCAGTCAAATGTAATTGCAACTTAGCGTGTTTAATTTAAAGAATCTGTGTAATTCTTACAAGAAATAGGTCCTGTTCAGTAATTAATTCCATATTTACATAATCAGGTAAATTATTCCATTGTGCTTTATTGTCAGCCAACTTTCATGCTGGAAAAGTATTAATCTGACAGAAAGTAGTGTTCTTAAAGTGAAAAGGATGCATTTAAATGGTTCCTTTGAGCTTTATTCTCACTGGGTTGGTGTGGGGTATTGTTCCTAAAGTACTTTTATTCCATGCTAGAAAATTAATAGCTGTCTTTACCCATACTCTTCAATGGTTCTGTGCTGCTACTGGTTAGCACAAAATGGCTAAAAAGTACCAGTTAATGGATCTTTATTCCTTAAAATGTAAATATGTAACTTGATGCACAACTGATAGTTAACATTTATGTGGAGTAGTAAAGTATTTGGTTTTGGTTTGGTTTGGTTTTTGTTTTGTTTTAAAGAAAATTACCTAACTTAAAGGTGCTTGTGTTAAAATCCCATAACTTAGAAGTTCTCATTATTTACTAGGAGGGACTTAGGAGAAAGTATTTGAATACTTATGTTGTTAGAATCATACAGTGTGCATAAGTACTGCACCATGGCCATATAGTTGTGCTGTTTGTAAAGTGAATTACTTTATACCATTGATAGAGTTAAAAAAAAAAAGAGTGGAGAATGGCTTAAAATACTGGTTAAATGTACTTGGAGGGAGCAGCATTGTTAACCTTAAATCATAATGTGTTATAACATCAAACCAAATTCAATGTGCATATATATAAATATATATATAATTTCCTACTGAAATACATCTTAAGTTCTCAGTTATTACATAATGAGCAAAGAACACATAAGTAAAAATCTTCTAATGAGTTATCAGTGTTGAGCATTCAGCATGGTTTTAAAAAATGATGAAATGGTGCATGAAGCTGCCAATGGACTGAAGATGAAGGTTTCTGCTAACAGAAGTATCTTGTTTCAACAGGTATAAACCATGATGTCGCAATAGACGTTGCATTTCTCCCACTGTTTTGTCCTGAGGATACACACTTATTTCGAACAGAAGACATGCAAAATGATACATTATTATCTTGTATGAGTTGCATCTCTGCATGTCAACAGAAGGCTAGTAGCACTGGAGGGCTTCATGGCGTGTTTCCACTTTCAAGTAAGACTTGCTTCCACAGATGTTATTTGCTGTTTTTTGTTTTATCTCTAAATGCAATAGTTGATCTTCTATAGAAGTTTCTTGTGGATCAAGCATTGTTCACGTTGTCAATGAAATATACGTGAATTCTGGGTGACTACTTTTACTGAATATCTGTAATCCTGTATTTTCAAACCGTTTTTTACTGGATCTGTTTTATACTTTGAAGATAATATTGTAATACTCAAAACATAAACTCCCAAATGACTTAGTATTTGCAATTATTTGTTGATAAATATATATATATATATACACACAGACATAGAGAAGTTAGTATGTATGGCTAAATATGTGAATATTTGGCTTGATCTGCTTCGTAACAGTGAACTAAGTGCCAGTCAATCACGTTTCACTGAAGTCACTTAGAACAGCCAATTTAATGCAACCTAAAGAATCTGTGAACTGAAGTTCCACTGCTGCCATTTCTAGTGTTTGAATTTGGTAATAGACTTCTGGAAGGGAGTAGAAAAAAAACAAGGCGGGGGAAAGAAAAGAAAAGAAAGTTTACAGGCCAGCACTTAATATACCTCAAGTTCTTCAGTAAAAAAAAGGATGAACATGTACACATTACTGCATGGGAAACATCAGCATACTTCTTTACTGTGGAAAATACTCATGGAAAATACTTTTTTTTAACTTCAAGGTGAAACTGTAAAAGCAGCAATGGATCTAGATGGCAAACATGTTGTCTGCATCTTGGACGTCTGTAACTTGGGTGATGATAAGGTGGAAGTCTTTCTGAGCAAAATCTACAAGACAGTGGAACCTGATGTGCTGGATCCAGTGTAACTTGATAACTTATTCTTCACACTTTTTCAAAAAGAGGGAAATAAAATTGCTGTAACACCCTCTACACATTGCACTTTTCTAGAGCTAGCAGAGACAAAAAAAAATATTATGTCTTAAAGTAATTATAATGGTAGTCTGTGCAACTGAGTGAGACAATTGTTGCCCTTATTTTTGTCAGCCTCAGAACAGACTGTTAAAACTCTTATACAATGTCTTGGTCTCCTGTGTTAAAGAAGGATGACTAGGGAATACAGTGAGCTTACCTTTTGATGAAGCGGGGAGTATGACTGTCCTCTTTCTTTGCCCACACATGCAAACGCAGGAAATGTATGTACCAAGGAGAGCACTTCAGAGACACAGGCTTTCCCAGTGTTAAAGACAATGTTTGCAAAAGAATTAACTGGCCATGAAATAAATTTAGGCTGGAAATGAGATTAATTTTGAGGATAGAGTTATGTTCTGCTGTGATCTTTGAGTGGGAGCACTGGAGACGGCCTTTTTAAGCTTGATGCTTACTGTGTTTGTAAAAGGGATTTTAGATCATGGTGCCTTTAATACCAGGGGCTGGCGGTAGTACTCCAAGAAATCGCTTTCAAGTCTTTTTACCTTAGCAAGGTTAGTTGCTGTATTTTTATATGGCTGCTTTTGTACATTAAGTGTTGGGTTGCGCATGTAGCACCCAAAGGTTTTTAACATGTCTTATTTATTAAAAGAAATGAAGAAATATTAAAAAAAAAAAAAATCTTTCTCTTTGTAAGCACATGTGTGACTCTGCAGGAGGTGCAAGAGAAAATATGACTTTAAGAAATTGTTGTTGTTATTCACAAATGGTACTACTATCTTTCTTTTCAGTAATAACTGTATTCTGAACACATGAAGGAACTCGGCAGGAGCAAGAAGCTGCTGCTTTGACAAGGACAAAGAGCTGTATAAAATACTGTCAAGTGACTGTATATACCAAGTAGCAGCTGCTGGCTCCTGCTGAGTTCAGAAGCAGACCCCAATGTTGGTTTTGAATCAGTTCTTGGAGAAGAAATGATTGCGTCTCAAAAGGCTGCCAGTTAAATAGTACCATTATTGACCAAAGCTCATGGAGTTAATTTAAGGGAACAGATTTATTCTTTTAAGGAAAACTTCCTTGGGCCTTTTTAGCAATCTGTTAGTAACTGTTGAGTAGTTGATTCAACTAGGTGGTTCACTGGTGTCTGCTCTGCGGACAGTGGGCTTCAGAGCTTCAGCTCTGCACCTAACATCAGCTAGAAGTATTTTAAAGAGAAACTTAACTGTGTTCATGACAGCACAGTTTCAGAGACCACATTGGATAAAGTTCTAATAAAGAATGGATAAAATTCTATGTTTCCAGTATAGTATACAGTTTTAGAATATATTAATGTAAAAACATTATATATGCACAGAAAAGGTTAAATATGACTATGTATTGTATGTTTATATTTTGTGTGGATACTGTAGTATTAGTTCTAGATCAGTGTTTATCAAGCCATGGCTTTCAGAATATGTTCTAACATTCAAAATCTAATCATATCGTTCATGGCCACAGAAAACAAAATTAAAGCACAATGGCAGAGAAGAGCATGGCGTTGCTTGCAATATTGTTTGTGTAATTTGGTTGTTTATGGGTATATGAAGGTTAGGAGTCATTGCTTTAGAAAGGGAACGATATTAGCACCTGCACTTCATGTTCCAAACTGAGCCATGCTGACTCTGTCAGCCAGTATTTTTTACTTAGATATACTTCAAGTCGAAGTCTAATTTTAATGAATCCATTATTTCCAAGGGACGATTTATAAAGTAATTATCTTTGTACAGTAACCACTGTATTCAGATGTTGTAGACATTCGATTCATCCCTTGCAATGGAAATCCAGCAAAAGTTCAGTTTGCTGAGTTGCACTGATTACTTTTTAAACATGTAGCATTGATCACTTGATCCTCTGTGTTAGAACTTTCTAACTCTAAAAGAAAAATTGAATGATGTGAAATATGTATTAAAGACTTTTAAATTAAAGACTTTTAAAGTGTGTAGTTTTATTTTACAGAAATGTTGTTTGAAATTTTTCATGGCAAAAAGTGGGAAGGGAAGATAGGCTATTATAGAAGTGCCTGTGAAGTGCTTGTGTTAGAGGCCTAGGCTCCTTGTGTAGCTCAAGGATGCATAACACCTGTGTCAAACATGGAATTTGGGTGTTGTGGGTCGTTCCTTAAAGGCACTTACCCATCCACGTAAATTATTTGGAATTTAATATTCTGACTTCAGTTTCTGAATTGTTAAGTGTTAATATATGGTTCCAGTAGCCTGTCTCCTTCCCCGCTGCCAAAAGAAGCACTGTAGGGCTTGAGGATAAGCTGCTCTCCACAAAGAAACTACTTGTTGTCTTATTTCACTCAGTGTTGTTTGATGCAAGTGTAAAACCAAAGTATTTTTGATCATGAGACTGTCAAAATATGTTAATTTTCCATGTGAAACCAGCATACAAAGTTTTTCCGTGTGCAAAATCTTTCTTACTGCTGTGTATTGCCACTTCTGAGGGCATAATATTACCAGAGAATATTGCAGGCAACTATAAAATTCATATCCAACCAAAGAACTGTACTCTAAAATTTTAAGTTTCCATGGTTTCTGTGTTTTTAGCATTAATTTCAAAGACAAGATAAACTAGGTGTAACTGATGGTACTTCTGAGTGCATAAAAGTTTTTAATTCATAGATCTTAGAGGTAAGATCAGTTTCAACTTAATGTGGTGTAGAATTAGTGTATCGTTGAAAAAATGGATAATAAAATGAATTTGTATCTTAAATTGTCTTGAATTGTTTCTTTTTGTTTTGTAGATTCATTTCTAAAAGCTTCCTTAGTGTTCAAAGACTCTCTCCAGAGTTGTGTTAATCAAAGAATCTTTACAGGAGAACTAGGTCCAGCTTCTGGCAAAATACCTGTGTCCTATTGGAGCTCCTCCTGGCCTGCAGCACTGTACAGCACAATGTGAGCAGAAAAAAAATGGAAGAAGGTCCTGATCACTCCATCATCTCTGTTATTTTCCTTGTTTCCTTCTCCATTGTATAACCACTCATAAAGAAAGCATTTTCTTTCCTGCAGTGCAGCTAGCCCTTTATGGGCGTATTACAAACCATGGTGTAGTATGTATGTATGTGATTGCTATTACAAATAATTGTGTTTGCAGGGCATTGATTTTCAGTTTTGCTTTCCAAGATGTGTGCAGCATTCCTGCACCTCATCCACTGTGGATAGAACAGAAAATGGGAAACCTTACTAGTATGAGAAAATAGGGGTTGAATACTAGTCGTCATTCTGGGCTACAGCTCTGAGTCAGCGTAGAGGGGAAACCTAGAGAGCTTATATCCTGAAATGGCAAGTTGTGTGACAATAACTCAAGCATCAAAATGAGAATTGAAAGAGAACTAGCGTGGGGAAAAACGGGCCGAAAGAACACTTGATTCTACAATGAGTTTAAGTGATTCTTCATCTCGTGCTTCGGTTCAAATCGATGTTAAAATCAGTTCATTATAAATACCAGAACAAGTTGGACCTGCCAGGGAAGGTGACTGAAAAGACCAGAAAGAAGAAAAAGGGGTGTGGGGAGGCGAGTGCTTGGTTATTACAGCATTTAAGATGAGGATGTTTGTTTTATGATAATTCCCTTTGCTTTTGACATTTTTAACGAGGCCATTTGCATCCAGATTGTGTTGTGAAGTGAGAACCCAGAGTTACATCACCCACGGAAAGATGAGCTGGTCCTTCACAAGTGATACTCGGGTTGAAACGGGAGACTTCCTGGAGCAGCAGCCTTAAAGCAACCTCTTAGGAAACACAGTCAGGGCTAGAACTTGGGCAGAAATGTGAGCGGGGGGAGAGGTAACGGTGCTTTGTGAAGAGTAGAAGGAACCTGGGGTCAAAGGATACTTCTAGTTTGCATCCCTGCTTTCCGATCAGTAGGAGTGTCGCTGTTTTCCTTCCCACCCCCCATGCCTCCAGATAAGCTCGCTGACGCATTGAGGACTTAGGTGGGTGGTGTCAGGTTCCTGTTGGGAACTGAAATTTCAAGCTAATCAGCAGGCTGAGGGCTAACAATGGCCACCAGCGGCCGGAGCAAATATCTGTAGACATCTGAATTTTGTACTTAGATGAATAAGCAATGAAGCGAGAGAATAAGTCCCATCCGTCCTGCCTCCTGCTGATTATTAGTATTTTATTCAAGGCTACAGAGACACTTCCTGTGAACGCCTTTGTGAGTTTACTCTATTTCAACACTACTGGTAACAGGTCGGTGTCCGAGCAGTGCGAATGTGGCCTGTACGGATTAAACTCTCCTCTGCTTAGTGCTCAGGGGCTTGTGGGCATTCCTAAATCTGCTAATCTTCAAGCCTGTGACTTGAATACCCAATTCACCGTCACGGAACCGCCATGGATAGCACTGATTGAAAGAGGCAATTGCACTTTTGCTGAAAAAATAAGGCTGGCAGCCAGAAGGGGTGCAACAGCAGCTGTGATCTACAATGCCCCAGACAAAGGCAATTACCCCATTCCGATGTCGCATATCGGTGAGTACTACGGGGTGAAGCTCCAGAACTGGATGGTTTCACTTAAGCGTGACCCAGAACAACACAGGTGGGCTCTAAAGAGGGAGTTGTGCTTGTGGGTGGCTGCTGCTCTGATCAAGGTGCTGCGTGGAAGAAAACTGTGTTATGCAATTCAGGCTTTGAGGGTTTGTTAAGAAATACCCTGTCGTCGTGCTCCGAGCTTGGTGCAGTCCAGCCGAGCGAGGGAGTCCCTAACGTTAGCACCACTTGTTACCTGTAGCGCGTAAGCGTCTGTTTCACAGACGGGTGCTTTGCAAA
Source organism: Microcambeva ribeirae (assembly GCA_035222435.1). NCBI lineage: Eukaryota > Metazoa > Chordata > Actinopteri > Siluriformes > Trichomycteridae > Microcambeva > Microcambeva ribeirae. The sequence goes on along the minus strand of JAYECN010916695.1, from coordinate 13,476 downwards.
TAGTGCACCAGACCTGGCTGCTTTTCTCAGTTGCTTTAATCCTTTCTGAATAGTAGCTAATCTCTCCCTCTTTTGAGATTTCCTCACCAAAGGTTAGACAGGATGATGGTGATGGCTTCCTCTAGCCCTAATAACTATGAATCTGTTGTTAGGGGGGAATATGAAGTTGACGTGATGCTGTTTTGTTTGACTTTCATCTCCTTACAGTAAATTTGTCTGGGTCAACATGCTCAATATGCAGTTTAGCGTTCGGCTTAAGTATATGTAGCTACTTCCTTGCAAAACGCCGCGTACTTCGGCAGCACTGTGCTAGGAATCCTTTGGCTTAAATCCTGCTTGTCTGATTTTGTAATCATTCACAAACAGAAATTTTCAAGACTGAGGCAGGTCAGTATTTTACTGATGAGACCCCCCCGCATTACTTAGGGTTACCGTTTCAGGGTGATTGTAGTTATGAAGTCCCAAACTACACAGTCCGCCAGAGTCAGCCAGCCCCAGCTCTCGAGCAGGCTGGTCCAGGGTCTCAAGTTTTGCATCTTTCTCCTGAACAATAGGAGCAGCCCTTGAGTCTGAGGCCCGGGAGGATCCATCCTAGACAAGTTTCTACACAACACAACAAGAAAACTGCGGTGTGGCACTTGAGAGCACAGGGCTTAGCTGCAATGTGCGACTCCCTTTGACTCTTCTGGTGTTGCACTAGGGCTAGTGTTCGGGAGGAGAACATGAAATGCATTCCTGAAAATGCGCGTGCCATTTCAATGCGTGAAATGCCAATAAGGCAAAGATTTTGTTCTAACGCGGCCAGCATATAAAGATTTGAATATAATTTGATATTTTGGTCTGATTTTGGAGGTTGGCAGCCAAATCTGCATGAATAAAAAGCAGTGTACTGGGCTTTTGTAGCTGCAAAATTGGCATTAGCTGAATTTCTTGTGGAGCAGTGGTGACCCCAGCTGGTCCAAAGTGTTAAGGCAGCTGGAGCTGAGCCATATATATCTATATCTATATATATCTATATATATATAAATAATTATTACATATATCAATACCGTATAAATTACTCAAGAAAATCTCTGAAGCCACAACCTAATTTTACTGATTTTTTTCTAAAACTGAAAAGAATTTTAAGATCTTGAAAGCAGCCAAAGTACCATCCAAGAGGTATTTCATGCGACAGTCCCATCTTTCTTAATTTAATTCATTTAGTTTTCTCAAAGGCAAGTTGTGATTTTTGATGCGTTATAAAGATCTAGTGTGTGGCAAAGAAGGCTTAGAAATCAATGCAATGTTCACATGTGTTAGATACAGTAAGGGCAGAACACTAGTGAGATGAGCCCTTGGCTTCCCTTGTGCAGTGCAGAGGGAGGATATTCCTTCTCGTAGGTGTCTGTTTCCCTCCTTGGTGTGTAGGGACTCATATATTCTTCATGTAAAATAGAAATGCCCGAGAGAGGGGTAATCTACGTGCTGTATTATAAACGTTTGTGGACTATCAGGCAAAAAGTGCTGCTGCTTTTTAAAGGCACAACTTTTCATAGAGCAGGGAAAAGAAACGTGCTGTGGGGACGGAATCTGCCAACGGCGGAGTCCAAGGAGAGGCTTTAAGAGGCGCCGAGCGCCGTGCTCTGCTCTCGGAGGTGAGATGTACCCGGCTGGGCCGCGACGGCAGCGATCGGCCCGTCCTGACAAGCCGTGAGCAGCAACCCGGGTTTTCGGCCGTCCTACCCTCGGGCGCGAGGCTGCGGGAACTCGGTCACCTCGGTTACTTATCAGACTTTGGAGCCTCGGATGTTGTTTTTCTCAGTCCCTTCGTCTTGCTTCCTGCTGCCTTTAATGTGAAATCAATAGGGGTTTTTAGCCATCCTTGTTTTCTGTTACAGCAGCACAATACTATGTATATCTTTCATAAAAATTTCATATAAATAATTTCATAATTTCATACAGCAATGAAATAGTTTCTTCTAGGCAAAGTTCAGGTGTTCGGGAAGCTTTAGAGGTTTAAAATTCCTGGGCAGGGACTGAGAGAAAAAATTCCCCTCTTGGTAACTCCTTCCTCATCCTCTCCGGGAGCGGTTTTCCTGTTATCGGTTTTACATGTTAGTGCCTTTTGGGTTGCTGTTATGCTCACGCACACCCCTAAGATAAAGCTAAAACAGCAAACAGCTTTTACTGTGGAAAATTCTAGACATTAAAATGTAACGTCCTTCCCCTTATCTCTCTGGTTACAAGAATTACCAGGGGGAAAATGTTCTGAGTTTGTCTGAAAGAGTCATCTGTAGGTTATTGTGTCTTATGTGTACAAGATTAGATTGATTCAGTGATAAACAGTCTAAGCTTTTTTTTTTCGTAGTTCCAGCACTTACATTAATTGATCTGGAAAGGAAATGGAATATGCACCTGTGACGATATTCCTCCAGCTCAGCTCCGTGAAATTATAGTTAAATTGTCCTCATCTTTAGAATCGCTGAACTCCTGAATATACCAATGAAATCAATAATAGCAGTATATATTTTCATCTTAATGAGGACAGGGCATTTGCACCGAATGCCTAGATATTGATTTAGGACGCAAATTTTAGATACTGTTTGCAAATGTGTTTTCCACAGTGGAAAATGCATGGCGACATTTATTTCAACTTTCCATAAATGAGCACTGCATTTCTCCTCAAGGTGTCGGGTGTACTGCCGGATGACGGGGAACTTTCCTGTAGGTGGGACAGGAAGAGCACATAAATATACCCTTGTAATTTGGGTATTTGGCTTTTCTGGGTTCTTCAGAGACACGTTGGCTGCTTCGTGTTTGAGCACTGGCAGAATTTGCGGTTGTGGCTTGGGTGATGGAAAGTGCCCTGCGATCACGTACCCTGCAGGAATTATCCAGCCTAGGTTTTTCTGAAACATAGCCAGATTTACGCAAGATATTTTGAAACACCTTTTTATGTGATAAGTATCGAGCATGAATTGCAGCAGAGTAACTGTGTTCTGCAAACGGGCAGCAGCACAGCCCTGTACAAGCAGTGCTGGTACAGACCAGCAGAGGGAAGCATGTTCTTGTCACAGTTATTTTTTTCCTGTTCATTTACAAAAGGAAATACAAGACTGGAGTTTGGAAGATGGAAAAAAAAGGTAGTTAAAAACACCTACTTGGATATTATTCCAATATAGCTGTTAAGCTGCAATATCAAGTGAATATCGAGCTCTTTCCTGCATTTATTAAGACTCAGGCAATAAAAATGAAATTATAACCTTCGAGACTCATAAAGTGTATTGTCCTAGCAGAACTGCTATATCATTGGTTCAAGCAGCTATCTCGGTTTGGCCATACAAATAATTGGCAATCCTGACAATAATTAGAAAGGAATTGTTGTGGATCTGTGTTTCCTTCCACCTCTTTCCAGGGCATTCTGTAGTCTCAAAGTTTAACTTCTGTTATCTCAGAAGCGCTTTCAAGATAGGATCTTCTTAGCTGGTGATGCAATACCTAATATAAACTTGTGGACTACATGCTTGACAATGGAATTTGGTTTTATATTCTATTTTGGGAGGTAGTATAAGATCTTGCTCTGTTTCCTCATCATAACTATTTAAAATGTCATTGCTTATTTGATCTTCAGAGTAACTTCTGTTTTAGAGTACATTTTCAGCAATCTCTTCTGTTTGTTATAGAAAAAGTTAGACTCTCTGTCCTAGCTTTGAACAGCCCATGGGACCTGCATGTGAAAACAAACAAATTTCCAGGAATGTCCCCAAGAAGCCACGAACTTTCTTTTCCATTAAGTCCTTGTGGAGTAGCTAGCTCTGCTAACAGCAATCCGAAAGCCTTCATGAAGTTCGTGTTGTAACAGCATAGATTAAATTTCTCCATCTGCTGTCAAGGAAATTGTCCAAGTTACTCCACGCACTCCGTGCACGGTGAGAGGTACGGGATGCAGTGAGCACCTCAGCAGCCAAGTCCAAGCCTGCAGCCGTTTCCCGGTTGGATCCTGGGGAAGAGAAGGCTCCAGAAGGGCATCCGATCAGTGTGTAAAAATACCTGACGGGAGGGCACAAAGGAGATGGAAACAGACTCTTCACTGGTGTCCAGTGACAGGGCAAGAAGCAGTGGGCACAAAATGCAACACAAGAAATTCCATAAACATAAGAAAAAGTTTTTCAGGTGGTGAGGGTCTTCAAACCAGGTTGTCCAGACAGATTGTGGAGTCTCCACCCTTGGAGATATCCAAAATGTGGCTGGACACATCCCTAAGCAAACCACTGTAGCTGATCCTGCTGGATCAGGGCTCGGGCTGGACATTCCAGGTCCCTGCTTCTCCACAGGTGGCCACCAAAGTCCCTGAGGGCTCCACAGAGTGCAGGCAGCAAGAGAGCTACAGTCAGCCCTGGGGTTTTCCACGTTCTGTGGAAGGCATAGCCAGCAAATCCCAGGAACTCACCACTGTGGTATTTATTACTGCTCCTTTAGCTTCCCCAAATAATGTGTGTGCTGAGTGCTGCGCTCATTTTGAGCGGTGTGCTGTGATCCCCCTGATTGTTCGAAATCCAGTACATGGACGTGGGGAGCCCAAATTCTGCTCCTGTAGGATACCGGCAGAAGGTCTGTGCTGAGACAGGAACACGGCACCTCATGAGGTCTCTTAACTAGATTCTGGGATAAAAGCTGCTCTCTAGCTAAGTATACGCATGGAAAAATATTTGGACAAATTCACAGGCGATTGTTCTAAAAAGAAGCACCGAAGGCAGGGCTGGGCCCTCTGGCTTCCCTGATACAGCACTTCTGGATGCGGAGGAACATGAAGGGCGGCGGAAGCTCCTCCGGCGCCGGACGGTGTCCAAGAGAGGCTGCTTTGCTGGATGGGCTGTTGTTCTGAGCCAAGAGGGATTTCTTGTGTTCTTAAGCATCGCCATAGGGCTGAGTCTCAGCACAGCGAATAGTAAACGCCTGCACATCTCGTGTAAATTGCCGCAGTGGGAATTAGTCCAAACTGGCCCTTTAACATCATCATTTTGACCATTGCTCTGGAGACGCTGCCCAGAACTTTCACTGTCACGACCAGAAACAGAAGCCAAAGTTCTGCACACCCATTTCCCCCAGAAAGGGAAGGTTTCCACCCTCTGTCTAGTGAGGGCGACTTGTCTGTTGAAAAGAAAGAATAGAACAGGTATTAACCTCTAAAGAGTCAATCAATCTGGCTTCTGATTACAAGCATGCAGCACATACGGAGCACGCACAGCTTTCGTCAGTCCCTTATCAGTTCAGCCTGTGTTATCAGCCGGGTTATAGCGGTGCTAGTTGTAGCAGCCCAAGAACAGGAGGGGAAAAAACACAGCGGCAGAAACGCAGTAACCGCCCGCAGCTGCGAGGGAGATGAGCCCCGCGGCGCTGTGCTGTTGAGGGGTGGCATTCAGCCCCGGCGGCTCTGCAAAGCTCTGACAAGCTGTGGTGGAAACACCTCGGAGGGTCAGCGAAAGCCGAGCTGCTGCCGACGCTCGCCCGCCTGTGCTGCGTGCGGCAGCGGAGGGGACGGCGGAGCCCTCCCTCGCGGGGGCTCGGGCGTTCGCTCCCGCCAGGGAAGCTGCGCTTCCCTCTCCTCTTCGAGGACACGCAGGCGCCTTGTCCCGCTCCCGGCGTCCGCTGCCCCCGCGGCGCCCGCGGGGCCGCGCCGGGCTCTGCGCGGGGCTCCTGGCGCCAGCCCGAGACCCACCCGGCCGCGCGGGAAGGGCCGGAGGAAGCGGTTCCCGCTCAGGCCTCTCCCCGCGTCCGCGCGGCCCCTGTGACTTTGGTGCCTCTCCCCTCTTTCCCCCTGCCTATTCCCATCTCTATGGCTCTTCCCGGCACAAGCTCCTGAGTCCTTTTTGCTTCCTCGTTCCGTGACCCCTTTCCCGGGAAGGAGGCCAAGCACCTCCACGTGGCTCCAGCTTCCCACCCGCTGCCGAGTGTGGGAGAACCTGCGGGAATCTCCTCCTTCACTTCGCAGCTCCCAGCACCGGGCGGCTGAGACTGGGCCCGGCTGCAGCAAAGCAGGGAATTCTTTGAAGGGCAGGAGATGGGAATGAGGAGAGACAGCAAAACTATACAATTGCAGAGCTGATTTCCTCTGGAAAACAAGGGAAAAAAAAAAAAAAAAAAGAGGCAACTTCAGATTTTTGAATTGATCTAAGCAGCAGCTGATCAGGAGTTTTTAGAAAACCTTTTGGACACAAATTTTCCTAAGCCTATTTTGGAATAGGCCGTTTGTTTCTTTTAAAACGCCTGTTGAATTTTACTGTCCAATTTACCTCCTGGTTGAGCAGGCTTTCTAGCCGAGCATTTATACAGGGTCTTTACAGGAAAAAAAAGATCTCTGACAAAAAAAAAAAAAGTCAGAAAAATCTTACACCTTATGAGATTGGCGAGGGCTTTTCCAATGATTTAATTAGACTCTGCGCTGTGCACACGGGAATACTGAGTCAGTACAACAGCCTGGACCCCCTTCTTGCAGGAACATCTATTGTTATCTCACTTAGGAATTAATCTTAAATACTATAGCATTGATATTTTTAGAAATGCTCTCAGCTTACATACATCAACTTGCTGTTCATTGTCAGTGTTTTCAGTTAAAAGCTGCTGCTGCTCTCCATGCGCTTTGCCAGCTGCCTTGGCGATGAAGTGCCCATTACCTGGGAGTGCATTGCTGCGTGCATCCCACTGAAGAGTAAAAATGCTGTTTAGGAAAGACCTGAAATACCTACCTTATCTGTCTAGAATTACAATGTTTAATATAAGCGTTTGCATATTTTTGAATGTGGTTTGTTTCAGACAGGAAATTTGGTGTGTAGTGGGTTGCCTTGACTGCCATGTCCTCCCAAACCTGGCCAGGCTGGTTAAGTGCAGAACGCAGCTGAGCAAAGGTGGAAAAGCATCGAGGGGAAAAATCTGTACTTTAAAACTTCTTCTATCTAAAGGAAGAGGAGATGTTGAAAGAACCATATGCTGGAAAGCAGGACTGAGTCTAAGGCAACATGCTAAGCCTCCTTTCTCACAGGCTGGGAGACACAGGGCATCTGGCTCCAAACTTTGCAGTTCAGGCTGGTTGTGCTTTGAAGTCACATGCCAAAATAAATCTCAGCAAAAAAAGTATGCAATAAAACAAATCATTTAGTTGCAGACTGGTCTTTGATTTTGGCGGTTCTGCGGCGCTCTTGGGAAGGGAGTGAACGGTGGTTGCTCAGAGCTGCTCCGTCCGCGCTGGTCCCTGCTGCTGAGCAGCTGGTGCAGGAGCCACTCAGGACTGAAAAGTCTCCCAAAAACCCCCTTCCCGTTTTTGCCACGTGCTCAAGGCCTTGCATGCTCCCTGCTGAAGCATCAAGGCTACCGACGAAGCTCTCTGACATTTCTGGAACCGCTGAGTTGGTCACCACTCGTGTCCTGGTTACACCGGCAGCTGAGCTGAGCTTGTGCCCCTGTGGCCGTAAAAGCTGCCAAGCAGAGAGCTGCTCTGTGCCCTCTCCGGTGTGTGACAAGGATGTCAGGACAGCTGGAGTCACAGCTAAACTTTCCCTGCTGAACTCAGTGAAGGGTTTATTTTTGGGTTTTTTTTTTTTTTTTTTTTTTTTTTTTTTGCAGAAATCTGTGAGTATTTGATGGAAATGATGTCAGAAGTAAATCTAGTAATGCTTGTACCTTCGATAACAGAAGCCCCTTAGAGACACACTACTGATTTTTGTGGTAACTGGAAACTGAAGCTGGGTACAAAGCCACAGAGTTCAAATGTTTTGAAAGTTACTTATTTTTTCCACAAACTGCCAAGTGGCAATATTTTCTGCTTTGTGGATGTGTTCAGGCTTCCAGTCATCTGATGCTCCTCACTTGGTCAACTGCATTACGTGCATTGCATGGAAAATCTCGGTCCCCAGGCGGGATGAGCAGTTGCCCAACCTGCTGCGGAGAGAAGGAAACCACTGATTCATGGAAACTCCACTGTCACTCAGGAGCGACCACCACTGAATCAACGGGCCTGAGGACCAGCCGTCAGCACTCGAACACGCTCAGTGCCGTGTGAAGCCAAAACAGATGGAAAGCACATGGTTTCCTAGAAGCTTTGGAGTTTCTTGTGCACTTATAAAAAAAAAACCTTCAGAGGAATTCTCCATCTCTCCTTGCTGGAGGCTCCTTGCAGTCACCTGTGGGGAATGCCTTTATCTTTGCTTTTATTTGCTTACAACTCCCAATTATTGCCTGTCTCTTTTATCATCCCCCTTTGAAATGAAAGGTGGGAAATGTAATTTAATGAAATCACAAGGTTCTTCGATGGGAGGAAGCCCGTGCCCTTCGCTCGGCACGTGAGCGTCGTCTGTGGCGCAGCCCTGCCGCGGCTGGCGCTCGGGGTTTAACCCTGTTCCCTGGGGAAGGAGAGGGCACATCCAGCACCGCCGCAGTGATCGCTCCCGCCGTGCCAGCAGAGCTTGCATGGTGTTTGCTTCCCTGGCGCCAGGGCCCGTGCGCACATCTTGCCAGCGGAGTGAAAGTGCCCCGGTCCAGCGCACGGGGCCCTCTGACGCACTTCTCTTTCCGCTCCCAGGGAACAGAGAGGTGTACGCTGCCGTTTCCAAGTTGTGTTAGGGACAAGCTCTTGGATTCAGAGTGAAGCTTCGCTGGAACGGGCAGCCCTCTGTGGTACCTTCGGCTGGTGGCCACAAGAGTCACCACGGATTTTCCTGAAAGCTCCTAAAACCTTCAGGCGTTGGGGAGGTTTCCAAACCCTCTGCCTCCTCTGGCCTCTTCAGCAGGCAGCTAAGGGCTGCAGGCACCTTTCTCCCATCTCATTTGTCCAGATGTGTTAAATCTTGGCATGCTTTAGCCCACAGAGTCGCCTGCTCTCAGCAAATCGGCTGTCCAAAGCCTTTCTGTCTTTCACCAAGGCCATGAGCCATTTTTGGATGAGGAGGTGCCATGTCTATTCTCTTTAACTCATGATTCAGGGTAACGTTTGTTCGTGAATATTTGTCCTGTGTCACTCAGTCCTGGTTTTCATTTTAGGGCTCTTATTTTGATTGCTTTTTCCATGTTTATTAGTGCTTCTCCTTTCCACTTCATTATTCAGTGGAAAGAAGGCTCAGAGACACAACTGACCCCATAGGCAGCCCATGGAGCTTCAGTGCCTGGTCTTACAACATTTTATCCTAATGAAGGAGATTTTGTGTGTTCTTGTGAGATTTCTTGTGTTCCTGTGAGCTTTCCACCAAGATAAATCCAGATCTGGGTGTCTGAATGGGAAACAAGCTCGATTTTAAAGGATGTGAACATGTAATTGAGCTTGTGGCTCTTGATAGCAATAAGGATAGGAAGTTAATTCAAGCTACAATTCTGTTACCAGCAAGGTGCCCTGAGTGGTCTGGCCTGACATTAAAGGTAATATTTAGGATGCAGATTTTTTTACCTTGGAAAAAAAAAAAGTTGCTTAAATATTTACTTAAGTAAGATAAAGCCTCAGATAATGATAGGGGCCATTCCTATAGAAGTCAGTGGCAGCATTCCCAGGATTTCATTTTGTTTATCTGAAAGTCACACCCTGCTTTTGAACTTCTCGGAGTCACCACAAATAGCCATGGGGAGAAAAATAAAAAGGAAAATTATGCAGCCTAATTTTTTTAATAATAAAAAAATCTTTAGAGGTTAAACAAAATAAGATCTGGGCAAGAAATTCCTGCATGCTGTACTCATTTCAGATTCAATTCTGCTTCTAGTTTTGTGGAAGTCTATTAATGCTGTTTATCCTATCATTTTCACATCTGTAGTCATCATGGACTATAGTTTTTTTAATTTCTGAATATTTTTGAAAGCTATTTCAAACAAATGTGGCAGCAATATGCTGTGCTACTTACAGACCCCAAAATGCCTGGCCTATTTCTATGCAACTGAAAAATGTGCTTGCTCCAAACTAGAAAACGTCTGTGAAAGATGTAAAGGGGAAAAAACTGTGAGCCTTTCTAAAATCTTGTCCTTCTGCCTTCCTGGTGCAGTGACTACTTTTGGATGCTGTTCAATAAGCCCCTTTTCTGTTGTGAATTGCACATACCTGCATTGAAAATCCTTAGGTAAACTGTATTTTTCTGACACAAGTAAAGGGTACGCTTCACTAAATTTACAAAACCGTTCACAAATTACGAGTCTGGAATAGGTTTTAGCTATGGTTAGCGTGTGCCTCTATGCTCTGCCCGTCTCCCGGCGCGGAGCTGCCGGTGCTGGGATGCACCAGGAGTGCACGAGGCCGCAGGAAGGTCGCTCCCCACCATCCTGAGCAGGATGGGTATCTTCCCTGGGTTATTCCAGGCTGTCATCAGTGGGCATATCTGCATTTTCCCCCCGCCAATGCAAATGCTAGAGTCCCTTGCTAAGCCGAGGAATTACCCAAACACTGTGAGCAAACTCTGCTTTGCCTGCTGCTTGCTTACTCAGTCCTTTTCAGGGGCATGGAAATGTTGCCTGAGCAAGGAGTCAGAAACTTGCTCCTGAATTAACTACATGGCAGCCAAATACCTGCAGTCGCACTTGTTGCCTTCGTGCCTCGTTACCGCGCTCTGTGCTGCAGGCTGACAAGTTTAGCGGCCGTGCTGGTGAGACTGCCAAACGCGCCGTGGACGTTGTGTCAGCGGCTGGCAGGGCAGTGTGCACATTTCCCAAGAGCTGCCAAAGAGCACTGGGGTTATTTATTGCTTCCCAGAGCTGGACCGGAGCTGCTGCAGAGCTGTGTCCCCGCACAGGCCACCGTGCTCCCCTCCGCCTCCGCTCCGTGGCCTGCGGCAGCCGCCTGGCAGCTGCGGCTTTCACACCTGCACCGCTCCTGTCCCGGTGTTGCCGTCGTGTTCAAGGGGCAGGAGACTGTGGCTACCACAAAGCCCCACAGCCCAAATCCTCAGAACTATAGAAAGTCGTGCACTGCGATGGGGATGCCGGTCTGGTCTCTGTTTTTGCCTCTTTGTGTAAATGCTGAACACCCCTAACGCTCTGGAGGCGTCCAGAATGGTTTGGCTCATACTCATTACATAAATCCTGGCTATATATTTTTAGAGCATTGCTCTTCCCTGCACCTCCACGGGACAGGTTTCAGAATTAAAACATGTCTCTGATTTCTTGCAGGCATATTTGTTATTACATCTAGACATGTTATTGTTGTAGTAAATTCTCTGCTTCCATGTGGCATGAGAACAAGAGAAGCTAGTTTAGGTTAGGACAAAAAGTCTTGCTTAGTGAGCAATATTGATCTTCATTTATTGATTGACTGATTGATTGAAATTTTGCATATTTAGCAGTATTGATCTTTAGCAAATTGCTTCATCTGCTCTTCATTCCTTGCTTTGTAGCTGCTATTTCAGCAGCAAAAAAAGAGTTCTGATCTCCCTGAGCTACTGAGCGACAACCCCCCTGCCAGTTTCTGTGTTGGTATCCCTGCAGATTTATTATACACTGAAATGCGAGTGCTGTTTATCACAAGATTCATATATTTGGCAGAAGAGTTTGTGTCAGCAGAAGTGAAATAAGTCAGGATGGATAATTTCTGTGTATTGAGTCACATTTTCCATTTGTTAAATAAAAAAAAAAAAAAGCTTCTGTCCTTATTCTACCCAGTGTCCTCTGATCAAACTAACCTAAGCAGCTGCATTTTTGCTTAACCATTTGTCTAACTTATGAACTACTTGCCCACCTCTTCCAGGGCATCACCATGGCAAGAGCTAGGCTGTAATTCTGTGTGTGACTGTACGTGTCATATGTGGGAGCAACGTTATCAAGTGATGCACCCTGGATCTGCTTTGCGCCTTTCTTGGGGCTTTCCTTTGAACATGTCCATCCTCAGCTGATGAATTTCTGATTCGGCCTCTTGCAGAGGGTGCTGAGCCCGCCCTGCCGGGCGGGTGCCCAGCAGGGAGGATGCCAGCGCACCGGGCGTGTTTGAATCCCTTGCTCCAAGGCAGTTGTTCACACCTGAGCCAACTCCCGTCATGTCCCTGCGAATCAGGTTGGGTTGCATAACATTCGGTGTCCTGCCCTGTGCACAGGGGTAAATGAAGGAAGATGTGTGCCATGGAAAACGGCCTCTTTTAGATCCACCTAGTTATCAGCCCCACAGGTTCACACTCAGCCAGAAGGCTGCATTATGAACTAAGCGGAGCCAGCTCGTATTGGGAAGAGTTTGACTCTGTGCGCACCAAGTTTGTTCACGACTGCATAGCCAACAGCAGATCTTGTGCCACATAATCACTGCACAGGGATAATCCTATCTTAATTATGGCTCCTGTCCAGAAAGCCAACTTGCGTGTAGCAGTGCATGGCAATTTGGAGAGGTATTTCAGTGACTCTGGATGTGGGGGACAAATCCTGTGAAGCAGGTGATAGCAGCAGGACCTCTCAGCCAGGAGAGTGGCTTTATGCAGAGGAGGAGCTTGAAATGTCCTTGATTCTCCTGTTATCTTCATTTCTTGCCTCAAATAGCCGGGTAGGGATCTGCGGCATATCGTGTTCATACATGCACTGATCCTGCAAGCACACTAGGTAACAGACCACGTGGCAAAAAGAACGTGTGCAAGCAAGAGAAGAGGACCTGCGTGCAAAGCAGTCATCTAAAAAGTAACTGCAGAGCCCTGAAGACATGTGGATTTACTTTGCAAGCTGCATAGCTCAAATAACAATTAATTATGCAGAGATAACTAATACACAAACAGAAAAAGGAGTGATTGGTTGAAGTGGCAGTTTTACAATGCATGTTCAATAACACTGGGAACAACGGCCAATGAGTTAGCAGAGCTAACCTGATACTCCATAAACTAATTGTGGGCAGGACTGATACCACACATTGCTGAGTGCTCTGCAAATATTAACTCAGCGGTGCAAAGCGGGCTGGTTTTGGCTGGGCCCTGGGTGCTGATGGTGGTGGGGCTGCCTTGTGGGGCTGGGCTCATGTGGGGGCCCCGCAGGCCTGCTGGCCAAGCTGCTGCTTGGCTCCCATGGGGATGTGATCTGGGGGGTAACCTACTGCCCCCAGTTATCTGGCGGTACCCACTGGGAGGCAATTACCCATTGGGAGGTAATGCAGGGGGAAAATCTATCACCACTGGGAGCTGAGATGGGAGGTGGGATCCAGCGCTTTGAGTTGGCTGGAAGGGGCAAAGCATTGCCCCCGAGTGATGCAAGGAGAATCCACTGCTCCGCAGAGGAGATCCAGCGGGATGATCCACTGGCCAGGACCATACGGGAGACCTTTCCTGTCCCCGGGACGTGATCTAGGGACTGAACCGCCGCCCAGGAGAGGATCCGTCCCGGGAGGCGGCTCGGGAGCAGACCTGCTGCCCGCGGGAGGCCGGGAGTGGCGGTCACCCGTCTGCCCGGGGGCGATGCGGGAGGTGGCTCCGCTGCGCCGCGAGGCGACGGCGGCGGGCGGGGTAGACCTGCTGCCCGTGGGTGCCGGAGCCCCTCCCCCGGGCCGGGCCGGGCCGGTCCGGTCTG